>BRDA01003330.1:40401-86782 GCA_036984385.1 Crenuchus spilurus
CCTGACCCTCCGACGGTTCGAAATTTTAATGGTAGTAGTTAGTTTCCGAAAAGTCCTTACGTTGTACGTTAAATGACTAAAAAAAAAGTAGAGAACATGGAAACTCCGCTCAGATGCAGACTTGAACCCAAGACCTCAGCGCTGAGAGGCGAACGTGCTAACCACTAAGCCACCGTGCCGCCCAAAAAATTATGGCAGTCAATGCAACTCTCAGCAGTGGTATAAGACGGCAAAACAAACCTTCACAGGCCTCCATTAAAGTCGCAAAAGAGGCTAAAAGGAGGCTGAGGCGAAGATGCAGCACCCTTTTCTGAGCCATGGAACTGCTTGGGAAAATATTTGGGTGCTCTCTGAGATGAAAAAAAAATCAGTAAATTGCATGTTGCATTCCTGAAAAGCCTTTGATTGATGATGGTAATTTTAAAGCTTGGCAGCCTCCCAGTCCTGAAAAACCTCTTTGAAAACGAGTTCTTGGGGTTTTCCTTGAATAATTCCATGGCGCCCACCATCTCTTTTTTCCACAAGCGAGAACTCTGAGGGAGAAGTTTTTGTCTGTCAAGAGACTTGCAGCAAAATGCACTCTGTAGAGAGAAAACGCATTATTTCCCCCAGAAATGTGAATTGCAAAGCAGTATGCATAACTCATCTCGCCGGGGCTGAATCTGCACTTGATCATAGGCAGAAAGATGGAGAGGCAGACAAATGGGTCAGACACAGCTGAATCACTGTATCACTACATTGCCATTCAGTGCATTGCACTAAATGTGCTTGTAATGGTGTTGGTTTTCTTCCCTTTAGCTACATACAGGCAACTTTCTAATGATGTCATATATATAATAATGTCTGGGAACAAACCGTGAATTGCCTGGGAAGAATATCAGCATCCCTAAGAATAAGCAGAATATGTGGGGAAATGGATACATGGTTTAAATAATGAGGCCTAATTGAGGTTGCTGCTGATTAAATAGTATCATAATCAGCATTATTTAAAATGATTGCTATAGTTTGAGATACACTATTTGTCCAAATGTTTATAGACACCCCTTCTAATGAATGCGTTCAGCTACTTGAAATTACACAGATGTATGAATGCACACAGCTTATTTAGTGTCTGTAGATAAGTACTGCCAATAGAATAGGACTAAACATGAACCTATTGCACCATACCTGATGGCAGCATTAAGCTCTGGGACAGTGGAACTGTGTTCTCTAATCCATTCATTTCAAATGAAAATGTACATTTACTAACATTTCAGTTGCATTAATGCTAAAACTCAAAAAGTCAGCATCCATAGAACCTACACAACATGCAAATCCACTGAATCTAAGCAGATCTGGGTCTGGTTAGCGGGGAGACCTCCAAGGAAAGCCAATGTGGTTGCGGGAAGTTGTGTTGGTAGAGACAACGGGAAGCTCTACTCTTGTATTCAGTGTGGATCCCATAAGTACAATAATGAAGGCAATGTGTCGTCTTGCCAATGAGATGTAATCACTTCTGGTGTGGCCTTTTTGCTGTAGTATGTTTGGTGGTGGCAGACTCTCTAATCCTTGTCCTTTAGAGTGTCTAGAAAAGCTCTGTAGAAATGGAACTGTGTACAGCATCATACATATTCATCCTAGTAATTTTGAGTGCACACAGTGTGCTTGTACATACAGAAATTCGACCACAGCATTTAACCCATTCAAGCAGTAAAACACACACTAGGGGGCATTGAGCCTACTTGCAGCTCTATCCACAGCACCCAGGGAGCAGTTGGGGGTTACATGCCTTGCTCAAGGGCACTTCATCCAGCAACCCTTCACACCCAGGCCCAATTCTCTAACCTTTAGGCTACAGCTGTCCCCTACATAGGTGGTATTTGCTTTTAATATGACATTTTTGACTTGCTACGTTCTATATTAAGATAGCGGTTGTGTTGAAATTACTTTGATTATTTAAATCAGTACATTCCTGATGCTCCTTTCCAGCTTTCCAGCAATTGTCGTATTCTAAAACATATCCTACGCTGCACTACAGAGGCATGGGAAATCTCTTCATTGTTTGTAATAAAAGACTTTTACAATCTTTAGCGGCGATGGAGCCCACTAGAGAATTTCAGCAGGGTTTGTTCCACTCATTGTGGGTGAAAGATTGAACTCTATTGAGTGGCAACGCTTCACTCAAGGACCACTTGAGCTTACTGTCCATCTCCTTTCTGTTTGCTTCTGCTACCTGTTGACGGAATGATCGAAAGACACATCAAGAATGCTTCATCTGAGAATATAAAAAGACGAGAGGCAGTTGTTTGTAGCACCTGTTTAGTGTGAGCAAATAGCAACCTGTAGCCTGGAACCAGTGTAAGAGCCTATACATCATTTCTAAATACTGTGGAAACATGCCCTGCTCTTGTGGGCACAGCTGAATATGGATATGAATACATTTACTGATCTACTAACACATGAAAGATAGTCTCATTAATGTTTTGCTAGGAGCAGCAAATTAGGTTCTTGAATAAATCATACTACATCTGTAGAGTTGGAAGCAAAGGACTCCAAAGGACTAAAAGCCAATGAACAAATCACTCTATGAAGGTTTTAGTCCTGGTCTACTAAGCGTAGGCCTTGCTGGGCTCGCTACACTGTGGTATTTGTGCCATCACTGATGCCCATTCTAGCCCTGTTGAGTTTGTCCTTCATAACAGTTCTCAGAATTAGCTGCTGTGTATTTGTATCCAAATGAATCAATGGTCAATGCTCCATCTGTGAACTGGAAGACAAACATCAAGACTGTCTGTCCTGGCACCCAGATGGAGGAATGAACTTCCACGGGCTGTGTAAACAGTCCCTCACTGTTTTCAAACGGCAACTGAAGACTATCTCTTTGAAAAGCACTTATACTAATTGTATTGTATCTTGGCATCAACAGTAGCTCTGGCAGTATCTTAATTAAAATGCATTGTTTGGACCTATTTTGTACTAGCTAAGTATATTTTTGTCTGAGAGCATGAAAAGCACTTTTGTAGGCCACTCTGGATATATATCAGCTTCTTTAAGTTGCACTAGTTGCTGACACAGATGTGCAAATGCACACACACAGCTTATATAGTCCCTGTAGGGAAGTATTGCCAATAGAAAAGGACTAAACATGAACATACTGGCACCATGTCTAATGCTAGCAGGGGGAAAAAACCTAGCACTGAGCTGTAGAGCAGTGGAACTGTGTTCTCTGGAATGATGGTGCTCCAGCAGTTTTGGGATGAGTTGGAGTAGTGGGGTGGTGATCATCCAACATCCAGATATCAACAGAGTTGACATCCATCAAAGATCATGTATGAATGATTTGGACACATTGATGGATAAAGGTGATCAGTGCCTTTTTGCACATTTTAAGAGCAGTTTTAAACCAATAAACTACTTCAAAGAAAGACATTTAAAGGTCTAATTGCATTTTGTAGTATTCTGAGGCATTGGTCCTGTATCCTGTCCATGATTTGACCTTAGTAATAATAATGCTACTAATGCAATTGCTTCCCCTCAGGAGGTGGTTTATAAACATAACACATGTTTATGTTTAGATGTGCTACATCACACTGCTAAGGCTTAGCACTCATAGAGCCTTTATCAGAGACACATTAAGCCCAGGCATAGCCTGAGCAGATGAATCCCCATTGACAGTGTAATTCAGTCCAAGGGTCTGCAATCCGCCCCATGGAGCAAGTGTTTCTTTAAGAGGCATCATGGCGGGTGCCAACCTTTGGTATTCATCTTCATTTCGCCTGTGTTTGCTGAGTCCCCTCTCGGCCGGCGGAGCTCTCCGAAGAAGAGCCTGCTTTATTAATGTTGACCTTTCAGATCGGGAGAGTGGAGTCGAGGAGCTTCCTCATGAGGCCGGCTTAACTCGACAGTCACTGAATGAGTTTATAAGGGAGCTGGCCAATCGGACCTGTATCTTGCAAGGACATTGATATATTGCTAAAACTGTGAACAATTCATTGGTCTGTTTATGAAGATGTTTTAGTTTGAGAACAAGATATCTTAAAATACTGGTAAGATTGTAAGCATTCTATATTATCAAGTGAAGCTGGAAATGCATTGACATTTGAGATTGCTTGGCAAAAAAAGATGTTCACGTTTTTTAAAAGCAATGAAAGTGTAGATGCCAAAGCCCACATGGGCAGCTGTGAAGAGTCTACAATGGAGCACACAAGTTCTTTCAGAAGATACACTGTGCCATTGATAGTTGAGTTTGGCTAGACATAATGCCATTGAGTGTTTATTTTAGATAGACCTAGTGCCATTGATAGTTGAGTTTGGCCGGACCTAGTGTCATTGATAGTTGAGTTTGGCCAGACCTAGTGTCATTGATAGTTAAGTTTGGCCAGACCTAGTGCCATTAGTAGTTGATTTTTGCCTAGACCTACTGACATTGATAGTTGAGTTTGGCCAGACCTAGTGCCATTAGTAGTTGATTTTTGCCTAGACCTACTGCCATTGATAGTTGAGTTTGGCCAGACCTAGTGCCATTAGTAGTTGATTTTTGCCTAGACCTACTGCCATTGATAGTTGAGTTTGGCCGGACCTAGTGTCATTGATAGTTGAGTTTGGCCAGACCTAGTGTCATTGATAGTTGAGTTTGGCCAGACCTAGTGCCATTAGTAGTTGATTTTTGTCTAGACCTACTGCCATTGATAGTTGAGTTTGGCTAGACATAATGCCATTGAGTGTTTATTTTAGATAGACCTAGTGCCATTGATAGTTGAGTTTGGCCGGACCTAGTGTCATTGGTAGTTGAGTTTGGCCAGACCTAGTGTCATTAGTAGTTGATTTTTGCCTAGACCTAGTGTCATTGATAGTTGAGTTTGGCCAGACCTAGTGCCATTAGTAGTTGATTTTTGTCTAGACCTACTGCCATTGATAGTTGAGTTTGGCCGGACCTAGTGTCATTGATAGTTGAGTTTGGCCAGACCTAGTGTCATTGATAGTTGAGTTTGGCCAGACCTAGTGCCATTAGTAGTTGATTTTTGCCTAGACCTACTGCCATTGATAGTTGAGTTTGGCAAGACCTAGTGTCACTGAAAGTTGAGTTTGCCAAACATAGCATCATACAAAGTTGAGTTTGGTCAGACCTTGTACCATTCATATTTGAGATTGCTTGGACATAATGTCATTGATAGTTAAGATTGACTAGATCAAATATTGGTAAGATTTTGAGTTTTAGGCTATGAAGTAAAGCCGGAAATGCATTGACATTTGAGGTCATTTGGCAGAAAGAAGAAAAAATTTAATATCCATAGATTTTGCTTGTTTGCAAGAACATATTCACATTTTTTTTTAAATGTGAAGGTGTAAATGCCTAAGTCCATATTATGGGCAGCTGTGAATAGGCTACAGTGGAGCACACAGGTTCTTTTAGAAGATACAACGTAAACAAAATCATTCAGAATACAAGGATTTGGCCATTCATCCTTTGCCTCAGGCTCTAGTCCTACATTGTGCACAATTCATTCTTGTTCTACTGCAGCATCTACCTTGAATGCATTTACATTAAAGAATTGAATCTCCCTAACATGGTAAGCATCCTCTGAGCTGTTGCCAGGTGTGTGTCCACATATCATGAAAGTTCTTGCTCTTATCCAGTAGACTGGTAAATGCCTCCCTGACCACAGGGATCCATATATCTTGGAGAAAATGAATAGATAGTTCATACTGAGTATACTCAGAATAGTAAACACTTCAGATACTTGGTGCTGGACACATTTGTCTGGGGAACTTGATGATTTTCGAGTTATGTTGTTCATCATGGTGGACATTTTCATGTTTCTTCTTTGCAGCTTTTCATTGCTTCCCCTCATATCTATCTCCTTCCCTCTCTCTCTCTCTCTCTCTCTCTCTCTCTCTCTCTCTCTCTCTCTCTCTCTCTCTCTCTCTCTCTCTCTCTCTCGGCTGGCTTGATGATTTATTGAGTGGAGGTATTTGATGAAGCTCTGCAGCAGAAAGCCACTTGATAGACTCTCCAAGCAGTGGAAACAATTTCAGGCCAACTTCACAGATAATTAGGCACTTTAGCTGGCAGACTTGATTTCTGAGAGCGGCACTCTGCAGCCCCTCATATTAACACCCCTCCATTTGGGCTGGTCTGGGAAATGGAAAGATGGGAGAAGCAGAAGAGGCCATGCAAGCCAAATTTCCTGTCCTTCATCTTTTTAAAATAATGTACTGTACACAATTTTATACTTATCGTACCTGCTTGGTGCCCTAAATGTGCTTTCACTTTTGTATTAAAGCTACAAGGCCCAAATCCTAACGCTAGTACAACTGATAGCTGAGCTTTGCCAGACCTAGTGCCATTGAAAATTAAGTTTGGGTGGACCTATTCCCAATGGTAGTTGAATTTGGCTAGACCTGGGGTCAGTAATAGTTGAGTTTGGCCAGATTGAAACAGACCAGCTGGAATGGAATTAGTCTGGTTTTATAAAGACCTGCTTAATGCAAGTATTACCAAAGTGTAGGTCTACCAGTGTGTGCCCATTTGTTCATCCCTCTGCCTCACGGTCAGTTAAGGGCAGTTCACAGTCCATGGATTTCTCTGACTTTGTTTGGTCCGAGCTTGATTGATGATGCGCTACGCCAAGTCTGAATCCATGAGTAATTGCTGTAATATGGCTTCATTTTACTTTTTTTTTTTTCTTCTCTAATATATGTAGCGAAAGCATCTTGAGGTAATACATTTCAAAGCACCCCAGAGTCCTTTATTATCCAGCCTTTGTAGCAGCTGCGCGCTCACACTTAATGAGACTGCAAAGCAATGAAAGTCAAAGTCAGCAGCATTGGCGGCTTTGTTGAGTGCGTTTTGCAGGGGGACACAGCATGAACTGGGCTGAATTAAATAGCAGTTGTTATCTACTCTGTTCACATGTGTAAATACACTGCTATGGTCATATGAATGGATGCTAACGGTTGAACGAGGCTATTACGAGAGACAAAAAGAGAGAGTGTATGTGTGGAAGAGGGGTTAACTGAATCTGAAAATTGGTATGCTCATTGCCATGCTCATTTTCTCCCCCCTAATAATTCCATTACCTCTCTAATTTCATTAATGGGCTTTGAAAAAAAAAGCACAGAATGTCAGAGGTAATTAAAAGATAAGGTAAAGCAGTAGAGACTGCAACTCAGAGTCTCTCTTCTAGAAGAACCAGTGGAAGAATACACTGTATCATTCCAAACCAGATATACAGAACAGCTCGCACAGGGTTTTAAATTGTATCAGGTAATGTATCTGTTTGGGAAAGAGTGAGCACAGCTACTCTACATCCTCACTAATTACAAAGGGACCTTTTAGGAGGGGAAATGTAATCTACTTCGTGCTGTGCTTGCATTTTTATCTGGTTCTCATTGTAATACCAGGTATTTCCTTTAGTCAAACGGCTCATCCTCAAAAGTGAGAATTCGTCTAGACTTTTCTCTCAGGTATGCCAAATTAGCAGTGGACTGAAACTGCTGAAACTTACTTTCAGTTCTGCATTATCATGACATAACTTCTAAACCATCAGTTCAGATTTTCTACCTCTCCAATCAAGTCTGTCAATTAGGGCTGGACACAATTAGTGGTATTGCAATTAAGTTGCTTGTAGTATGTTACAAACACATTGTTGACTCTATATTGTGATCTTGTTTTAGCAAACACACTTCTACATGAATGAATACCCAAATAAATACTTATGGAAATGTGATTGGGCTTATTTTCATATTAATTGTCATTTCATAACCAATCTTTGCGTGTACTGTGCAGGTCTACTAAATAATGGCAGTGAATGATTGAATGAATGAATGAACAGATGACTGGATTGAATATATACATGAATAGACAGGTGGATGGAACAATGAATGAAATAATACATGGATGGAAACATTAATGAATTGATGACTGGAATGACAGATGGACGGCTAAATAGATGGATGGATGAGTGAATTGATGGACGGATGGATGGATACATGGATGGATATATTGTTGAATGAAACAACGGTGGAATGGCCAGGCGGATGGGTGATTGATACATGCATGAATAGCTAGATGGGATATGGTTGGATGGATTTTATTTGGCTGGATGGATGAATGATGGGTGGGTGAGCAGTTGATGGATGGAAATGAATGGATAGATAGATATCTGGATGGCTTTATGGATGGATGAACAGATTAATGGATGGGTGAGTAAAAAAGATAGTTTAACATGGAGTTTTGTGTTTATTTTATTCTGAGCACAGCTGCACTTTTCCAAGCCCAGCCCAGTTCAGCTTCCAGCATCCATCCCAAAAGCACAGCTCAAAGCAAATCTTTGTGGAATTCAAACAGAGCAGGGTCAGCACAAAAACATACGGCTACAGCATGCCACGATATTTCTATGCTTACGGGGAATTTGATGGGTTGACCCAGAAGAGCTCTGGTTGCAGGTTAAGAGGAGGAATAAAATGTCTACTTTTTCCACCAGATGAAAGAGAAGACTGCAGAAGAAAAGCAAGGGGCTGCATTTGGAAAGAAACAAAGCTTTACCCTCCCACCTCCCCCCGACGTGGACTAGGGGTGACACACCATATTGCCTTGCTGCCATAATTATGAAATATAGAATATGACAGGTGCACAATGCTTGTCAACACGCATGATTCATAAACAAACAGAATATTAGGCGAGTACCTTCCGCTGTAGCCTTTGCAAGGAAATCTACAGGCAGAAACCAAGGCTTCAGTTCAAAGACCATTTGCAGCAGTATTCCTCTTTTCCCCCTCCAGAATTCTTACTACGTCTCTCTGGCGAATAGCAAAATAAAGCAGTTGAAAGAGAGCGTAATGAGAGGCTTTTCTTGCTGCGTTTGGCTAGGCGCATTTGCGCTTGTCACGATTGACCCTGAAGAAGATTATGAGTGAATCAATATTCAAAGCGCTTCATGTACACAGCGTATCAAAACCGGCACGTTGGGTGCTGATGAAGGGGGGGAGATGTTGACAGGCCCAACGGTTTGCTCCTCATCCTTTCGCTTGATTTATCTAATGAGCGTCATCGCCAAACCAAAGAAGAGGCGCGGAAGAAGCACTGTTTGCTCAGATTTCTAGTTGGTTACTCTAAGGACTCTTTCCCCAGGCTAACAGTGTACTGTTGCGCACATCACTGTGCTGTGTTTTTGCCCGTCTTTTCATAAGAACGCTCATATAACTTCATGTTTCAGTACACATGTGGCCTGCAGTGATTTGCAGCTCCAGTCATATCATGGATTATATTGAGTTGTCCTCTCCAGCCATGATCCATTACATGGGAGCTAAACATCATTTATAGATTTCAGCCTTCCAGGCTTGTTTTCAATCCCTTAAATCCTATTATAACAGAAACATTCATGATATTGAGACTTCTTGCCACCATGATATACAACTTATTTTGAGGAACAATACATCTTTAAGTGCTTCACCAAAGAATGCTTTTGGGAATGTTATTTTGAAAATGGTGCTTTTGCTTTAATGCAGCTTTTCCAGACTTGAAAGAAGTCCTATCTTGATAAACCTTCAGCACTACTTGCTGAGGGATATTTCTGAAAGATCCCAAAGTCTTAACCTATAGGCATCATTGTCTGTATTTGACATTGAAGGTTTTAAGCGTTAGATCAAGAACTTTCATTCAAGTGTCCACATTTTAGTCAGGGTACCCAGAATGAAGTTGGGATCAAGTTTGCTACTTGAGGTGCTTTAAGAGGAAGAAGAAGTGCTGTAGTGGAAGTAATCACCCTTCTCCCCCACCCCATTCTCTCTCCCCAACTTCCATCACCATCCTCCATCACTAGCTTGTGACAGGATGAGAGCTGGAGACTCTCACATCGACTCCATCAGTTAATTAAACCCCATTTTGCCTTGATGAGCGCTAAATTCTGGCTGTCAGTTGGCCCGATGGACTGCCGTTGGTTCTGGGGGTGCAGTGTATATATAGATTTCCCTAGCGGCCTCCCTGTGGTGGTGAGGGAGGGGGATGAACCTGGTTTGCAGAGGTGAAATGGAGGAAAGAGGACAGGAAAGGGACAGAGAGGGTACAAGAGCAGAAGGCAATATGGATTACCCACCTTTGTTAATACAGCTGTGAGAGGAAAGAGCTTTAGCCCTGGAGCTCAAAGTCCACTAACCTCTCCTTACACACTTACTGGACAAAAAAGGCTGTTAAGACCTTTGAGCTGAACTTTGGAAGTGGTAATTTAGCAAGTTGTCAGTAGAAATCAAAGTAAAAGTTTGGCCAAAAAATGTAGACTCCAAATGCAGTTTATCAGCTAAAACGTGTTTAGCTTCTTCATTTTAGCACTGTAGCTACAAAGCTAATATGTAGCAGTTACACTGAGTATAATTGCACTAAACGAATCATAGGGTTCAAAGGGTGCCAAATGGTTAACCCTTTAGACTCGGTGGACCCGCCTACGGAAACAAAACCAAAATTTTGCAAAAACACTAAGTTAATAATAAAGATTTTATCCTATGAATAGAAGAAACATACATCAGAATCCTTAAAGGGTAGTTTGAGTCCAAAAATATATTTATAGATATTTGTGAGAGGAGGTTAAATAAGCAGACACACATCTGTGAGAACAACTCAGTTTATCCTGCCAAATGACAAACTGTCATTTATATGATAATGACAAAGTCATCCTGGACATGCCATTGGTTTGACTACTGACCTTGGAATGTGTGGAAGGTGTGGACCCAAACAGAAGACATGATATTCTGGAGAAACAGTATCTATATGGTCATATCCATATTAAAATTCAAGATGGCTACATCTATTGTTAGCTCTATTTTTCTAAGTAAAAATGTATCATATAGTATTAAAAAACAAATAAACCCTGAATTAAGATTACAGTTGCAGTTAGGCCAATGCTATATGTGGAACTATACCTCAGTAACACTAAAATATTGACCTGCTGTTGGTCCACCAGTAGAAAAATATTGACCTGCTGATGGCTGCTTAAATTGGCCAGCTATCATTTTGCTTGTAGACAGTAAAGCAGACCACTGCAAACTGGTCCAACTACTGCATGCCTATTATGATGGCAAGCCACTTCCTGGCCACCCAGTTACCTTTCATCCCCATTTTTGTGCCACACCTGGTCTAAAACTCACACACATACAGGCAGTCAGCCAACCAAATCTGCATGATACCATAATAAGTTGTCCAGTATTAGCATTAACTTTGGTGGTTGAAACTTGGAAAAATAAATGGATCCTCAACCAAACCAAAGCTCACCTTTCACCAGAAGCCCAGATAACCAAACATAAGAACTCTCTCCTGCTTTGAGAAGGACCAGTTTACTTGAGAAGACAGTTATGCTAGAATAGTTGAAGCTAAAAGAAAATTGAAGACAAGATGTTCTTGAGAAACACCATCCATATGGTCACCAGGACTAAGAATCAACTAAATAATACATCTGAAAACAGTCCGAATGTGGTGCTTAGATGTGGTAAAATATGACTGTTGCTGGGGATGAAGCTCAACCTGCTTAACACCTCCATTGAAAAGCAAACCAAAAAGCAATTTGCTGTTAGCTTTTCACACATGCAACAGATGTGCATGTTTATTTTAGATAGAATTTTACAGCTTTTCCACTTTTCTGTTGTGTTTGGTATTGTGTTTTTGTCTGATTCAGGGATGTACTGATGAAAAAGCAAAAAAACAGATTGCAGAAGTTTTTTTTTTTTTTTTTTCTCACAGATACACAAACACCATCATTTTTCTGCTGCATACGAAAAAGCTGAGCAGATAAATTGTGACTAAATGTACTGAATTTATTAATGAGCCTTGAGGGAACGTTAAAAGTCCATTGTAGGATGCTATTAAAAATGGCACTCTAATTGGTTTCTCTTCTTCTATTTTTTCTTTCCCCTGCACTCTTTATAGTAATGGGCCTGTATGAAATGAGTACATTTGGCCGAGCGTTTGACAGTCCTTGGGAATGGGTGCCCCATCGGCCCACTTTCTTTGAGCTGAAGCCCCCCGCTGTGAGCGAGTCCTTGAGAGGGGAGCTGGGATGGAGGCTCGGAGGCTCAGAGGCAGGGAGAAAAAAGAAAAGGCTTCAAATTATGTGCGCATTAGCCTGACCTAGCAAACACAGAGCACAAGCTAATGCAGTAAATGTGCATTATTTGCCTCAGCCAGTAAGTACTGAATTAAATTCTACATTACAGACCAAAGGTTTGGAACCAAAACAGTGATTTTTAATGTCAGTAATTGAGCTACATACACTCTGCCCAGAAATGTGTTTTTCAAAGCTAATGTTGCTAGGTTGGATAAGCTTGCTATAATGTTATTAAAAGTTCTTTTCATCCTCGTGAAAAATAATTTTTGGCAAAATTCAAACCTTTACAGTGTTTGTTTACAGTCCATAATTTGAGAGTACACAATTTAACATTCTACAAGAAACCAAAATAGAAATGTTAGAATAATGCATTTCTCAGGACTGTACTGGGGTTTCAGAGACAGTGGCTTGACCTGCTTAGCTTCACTGGATTTGCATGTTATGTTGTAAAGGTGCAATGGCTGTTTGTTAGAAAAGCTCAGTACTTGGTGCTCTATTTCATACAATATTCATGCTCATAATTACCCTGTGTTGGGCTGACTTGCTCAAGTAGGCACTTTCAAGTCTGAATTGACTTGACGGCACTTAATGGTAATAATAATAATGCAGCTAATTACATCATTCATTTTCAGTAGCATTGTGAAATAACAGTAATATCTCAACTGCTTTTGCTTGTAGTATATCTTATGTTAGGTGAACATAAATATTCAGACAGTGACGAGGGGCAGCTGCTGCCTTGTTCCAGGAGGTGGACGTTGCGAACGGAGACGAGAACACAGAGTCTTTCTCAGTTGCTGTTCAGTTAAAACAAAGCTTTATGTGTTTTGGTGGCTTCTTCTCCACACTGGAGCACTGTTCCTTCTGAGTTAGATTACTTAGAAAGACCTCCCTCTCTTCTCAGAATCATCCCTTCATCCTGTCAGCTCTTTCAAAAATACTGCACTTAAACTCTTAAAAGTGTGGCATCTGCGGGATGACTGTCTGCTCAAAATGTCCCTACTGTTGCTACAAAACCCACATTTTCGACACACTAGATGCACTAAATCAACATCCAGAGAGCAACAAGTGCTAGCTAGCACTGTAGCATCAGTGTGAACAGGGAGTAGAGTAATGTACTGACAGGATAATAGCATGACATACTCTTAAAGGGTTTTTTTTACCTCTTTTGGCTTTCGAAATAAACTTTTTGTTGTAAACAAGTTCAAGTTTAAAGAATTTCCATGTGCACTCTATGGACAAACGTACTGAGATGCCTGCTCATCTTCTGAAATCAAGAGTATTATTAAGACATTATCATGCTTTTGTTGGAGCATTGCTGTAAGAATTTGATTGAGTGCTTAGTGAGTTCAGGATGTTGGATGATCTCCACCCCATCTCATCCCCAACTCATTGCATAAGTATTCAAACATCATTATTCCAGAGAACGCAGCTCAGTACTGGAGGGCTTTATACCCCTCTAGGCTATACCTGGCATTAGTCTTGGTACCATTAGTTTTATTCTATGAGCAGTACTTCTCCACAGCTGTGTGTGCATTTGCCAACAATAGGTGTAACTTATAGTAGCCGAATGCATTCATTAGAAAGGGTGTCCACAAACATTTGGACATATAGTATCAGAACCTAATCTATATTTGTGCACCCAAGAACCATGTAGGAGCAGCACATTCATGGCAGGACCACAAAAACCAGCAATAACTGTCAAAACATTACCTTACAGTGCATGCAACAGGAACTAGCATGTCCTGCTATCAAATGTCAATATTAAAGAGTTTACCTATTGTGCTAAATGCATGAAATGCACGACTGATACATTGTGGGTACCAATACATCACGGGCAGCTTTTCATACTTTCTGCTCAATCACATACATAGACCATGGCAAAAATGCCATAGTTTTCTAATACTAATATATCAATATCTGTATAACTATATAGCAGCCACGTAGAATCCACTTAGCATCCATGTAGCATCAGCCTAGCAACCACATAGCAACCATGTAGTAACACCCTAGCAATGAATTACCAAACATATTGCCCACTTAGCATCTACTTTGCAGCCACATGCACATACATACATATACTTACCACATAGCAAATGCTTTGCAAACACTTAGCAGCATCATATTAACCACCCAGCAAAAACAGTTGACCATGTAGCCACTGCCTGAAAGTGTGAACCACTTCAGCTGCACAAACATTCTGTACTTCCACTTTTCTAGTTCTCTGTAAAAGTCAAAAAAATATTGACAGCAGATGTTACCTCAGCAAAATTTTGCAGCATCTTATACTTAAGACAGTGTGTCTGCTTCAGTCAGCTTGTTGGATTCCATCAGATAGCAGTCTTAGTGAGGCGCTTCATCTGACGCTGATGCCGCAGTGCCAACATGTGTGACATGGATGGGTTTGCAGCGTGGCCTGTGCTTCGGGGCAAATTTCAAAGCACAGATGGTCGCTCTTGCTGGCAGAGGGGTAGAATAGCTGGAGGAAAGAAAGCACTCGTGTACGTTTTTGAGCGCAAAAGAAGAGCGAGAGAAATACGAGTGACAGACGTCTGCCGGGATTGAACATACAAACAGCGAGACCAAAACGATGTAGACAGCACTGCAGATAGGATTCTGCACACACACGCTACTACTTTTACATTGACACTGTACACAAAATACATCCTGGAGTATTTTAATAACAAGGTTAATAACAAAGTTCACTCATGTTACTCTATTATACTACAAATGAATGGATTTTCTGGGGTTCCTCAGCTTGCAACAATGGGAAAATCATTTAGAAGTTCAAATATGTTCATTGAAACCAGAACTGAACCCTGGTGCTCGATGGAACCCAGTGATATAGTCAGAGGTTCTTGAAGGAGCTACGAATGGTCTCTTCAGTAGACTCTTGAATCACCATTCAATGTAAATTAAGTTCTTTTAAGTACCCCATTGGATATTCAAGACACCTTTAGTTTTTGCAGTGTTATGCAATACAGTTCATTATATTTGCATGTATTAAGTTCTGCATTGGCAGATTCCATCTGCAGTATAATTTGTTTCCGTGTCAATATCTGTCAACAGTAGTTTCAGCAAAAATTCTGCCAGAGTGTCATTTTTGTGGCCAGGATTAATAGTTCAGTCTCTGACCTTTCCAAGTACTATAAAAAAGAGGTGTATACACCATAGTCATGCATATATATTTCCACTCAAATGTTGTCAGTTAGCCAGTAATTCAGATTGTGGTTTTCTAGAAACAGGAAGCTGTGAGGCTAACATTGCTAACAAACACTAGAACTCAGTAGTCACCTAAATAACACAGGTGGTATCTGTCAAAAGCTTTCTCAACTGGTTCAAAATGCTTACAAAGACTCATTGCTACAGGCATCAGCAGGGTTTGTAGAAGACTGGAACATATTTCTTCATAATTATGATAGTCACTAAAATTGATTCTAGATCAATAGATTACCCTCCTTGTGTCTGAGGGTGTTTCAGGGCGTTTTCACACCGACACTATTTGGTCTGGTTAAAACAAACTCTCGTTTGTTTGCCCCCTTTGGTGTGGTTCGTTTCGTCCAGTGTGAAAACAGTAATCTAACTCGGGTGCAGATCAAACAAACCATACTGGTCTCGGTCCAGTCCCAAATGAACTCGGGTTCGGTTCGCTTGCGGTGAGAAAGTGATCCGTCCTCGATCCAACCTGACTATGGTGTAAATGGAGAGCCGGTTAGCGCTAAAACTGTACTGTACTGTTGTTGTGCGTCACTAACCAACCGCATAGACTGTGTGGCATGGCGCTGTCTTGCATTAGGGCTCTCAATACAGTTAAACAGCGAAATGGAGCCATGACTCAGGACAGGTGAGTGACGCAGTAGATGAACGCCGCGCAGAAACAGCAACAGGACAGTGACAATTTTAGCTCTTACTGCTCCTGCTGTAGTGTTTACTTTCCTGCTCCCGCACCTGATAGCTCTGACCAATCAGAGTAGACAACTTGTTGACGTGGTTTGTTGGGGCGTATTTTGGTGCGTTTCGGTTTGTGCTTGTGTGAAAACAAATCAAATAGTGGGGGAAACGCTCTAAGTTAAACGAACTGGGTCTGATTCGGACCAGAGAAACAAACTACTGGTGTGAAAATGCCCTCAGACACTCTGAAGTCAGCACAAACTCAGCAACAACAGTGTCAAAATAGTAATTGTCATAAATATATTTAATTTAATTACACCTGCTCTAAACATGGTCATTACAGTGTTTAGAAATTATATATGGTTTTATTTCTAAAGCTTAACAAATGTGACGACGTGTTTGACTCATTCAGTGGTTTCTAGACTGAATATTTATGAGATTGTACATCTGAGGTGAGAGGTCTTTTGTTCATGTTCATCTCAGATGAGAGCTCTTTGTTCAGATTCACATTCCACACATTCCACTGCCACTGTTCCACAAATCCTATGGCTGGAATTACTATGTCATTATCATATGAATGACAGATCACATCAAATAAAGCACAGCTGTCTGACTCACTCTCACAAATGTGTCTCTGCTTATTTAAGCTCCTCTCACAAATATCTAAAAATATAATTCAATTCAAGCTATTTATATATTTGAAAAGTAGAAGTAAAAGTACCCTTTAAAGTTTCGGGGTATGTTTTGTGATAAAATATAAGTGTTTTTGCAAAATTTTGTTAATATGCCATAGGCGGGAGAGTAAACTCCGGAGGGTTAATCATGCTTGACCTAAACCACATCACGTCTGCATTAACATATTTAGATCTGGATGCAGTTTGAGACAATTGAGAGAAGTTTTGATACATTTTGACAGAAATAACATTGCTTTTATGACTATACATTTTGTTTGTTAGCACTGTTAGCCTGAAAGCTGTAGTTCTAAACTAAAGAAGTACAATTTGGACAAACATGCCTTGTGTGGAGGTAGTTGTGTGTATTTTGTATTTTGAGTGAAACATTCCTTTGAAGAACATCCAATTTTTGAATTTTTCCATGACAGGAACCACTTAATGGAATCTAGATGTGTTAATGCAATGATCGAGAAAGATCCCAACATATTAGTCACTAACCTTTATAGAACATATGATTCATGTAATGAGTTACCATGCCATTAAACTTTACACACCCTGCTGATCGGATGTAGAACTAGTATACCATCAAACAAAGAGAAGAAAGAACATCCATATGCTGTTTGTTAATTAGTATTGATGACTCTCTTTATATTGACTAGAAAACAAGGCTAAGCTGCATTATCGTGAGGTCACCACACACACACATGCAGTCTAATTCAATCAGCACGCAGCAAGCCCTCCATTTCACTAACATGATATGAGATTCTGCAGTGCTGGTTGGAGCTCAGGATTGACTGTAATGGTTGTTAAAATGAAAGTGACTGCCTGATTACATACAGCTCTAGTAGTGGCTCAGAACATTATCGTCAAGATCTGCTTGCTAATTTTGATGGTATTACCGTATATGTCTTCCATTTTTGTCTCAGTGCCTAAATCAGCCATAACTAAAAGCAGTAGTAGCAGCCATCTTAAATACAGAATTATGCAGTGACGTACGGCGGGCTTTCTCGAGTCTCGACTCCTGCCGATGGAGTTCAGTTCACTCCTTGACTCCACTAAATTTGATCCAGTACAGCAACAAGGCCATAAACGAAGGCTACTACAGTAATTTGAGTCATATTACATGTAAACATGACAGAGTAGTATTTGATTTTTAGTCCTTGAGTTGACCAACTCTCGGGTGACTTGCTGTCAAAGAATTGATTCTTTTGGACTTGATTTCCCACAATAACCCCAGCAAACAAGCTGTTTTGGACCACATATGATCATAAGATGCTGGTCCAATATTGGAAAACCTAATATGTTTGACATACAGATATTGGTCACCAGCAGGTGTGGCACACCAAAGGTAAATGAATAGCCAGCGAGTGGTTAGCTATCAAAATTGGTACACCATTGTTGGACCAGGGCTGGGCCATTTTGCACCAAAACCTGTAGTGGACTTCTTTATGACCTATGAGCAAAACAATAGCTGGCCATGGTCATTAAACAACTGGCCCATTTTGAGGAGTGTGTGATGATATAGTCATGTAATTTATTCAATGCTAAATGTGACATTAGCTTCCATACCTTTGTTAACTGTAGTAGCCTCATGGCTCCATTGCAGAACTAAAGAATCAAACTTTTGGGGTAAAAGGAAATTGTAAATGAAAACTTTCACCCAAACTGAATTCTTACAAGAAATGTGCAGCTACTGCAATTGCAATAATGTAATATTTCTATTGGAATACAGGCAGCATGATTGACTCAAGGACATGACACTTTTTGCCTATATAATGCCCAACTGTAGCCCTCTCTTCAATAAAGAATCATGCTGACATGTAACAAGGCCATGCAGTCAAACATTCTGCTTTCCCATTCTTACAGTAGCACCCATTAAAACTAAAAGTATAGGTTGCATGAACAGAACGCAGTGCAGTTTTGTACCTGGCATTCACTTAAGTTTCATTGTAACACAGCGTTATTGTATTGAAAAGCCACCTGTTTTATGGAGGCCATTTAACACTGTTAAACCTGCAGATGATTGTTAAAAGTGCCATGCTGTTCCAGATTAATTCAGTAGTCAATAGTTTGCATTTGGATGTTCAGTTAAACTCAAGGTTGAGCTAGTTTATTGGCTGAATTTACTTGTTTCATTGCTATATATATTGTAACAACTTATTTTTATGTTACTGCTAAAGGGTTCCTTACAATTCCATCACATACATTGTATAATATACAGTATGATGTACAGCCAGGCTCAAAGCAACCTGACAATGGTATTTATACTCTTGATCTCATTCATGCCCTCTTCCAGACGTTGTTTGCTTTGATCCAAATGTTTATTTAACATCTAACATCTTCTCTTATTTTCACCCTTTAGGAGAAGGGCAATGTGGCTGTGATCTTCAACGTGGGCACGGACGATATAAACATTGAGGAGAAGTCAAAGTTCGTAAATGATGGAAAGTACCATGTGGTGAAGTTCACAAGGAGTGGGGGTAATGCCACGCTGCAGGTGGATGACCTGCCAGTCATTGAGCGGTACCCCACAGGTAAGAACCCTACATCTACTGCCCTTACTCATGAGCTCCAACTGTTTAGCTGCTAGCTGTTAGCTCATCTAAAGTACAGGCCTAGTGTAACATGATGGTGGGAGTTCAGGAAATTTCTGTTGGTGTTTGTATTTGTGCTTTTCTTTATTGTATGCTGATATTTATATATATAATCATGTAAAAGTTCTCTGCATTGTTCATCTGTCAGAAAATTGTTTGTTGCTAGAGCCAAGTTCTGATTTGGCGTCAAACCAAAACAACAACATCATAAAAAGCAGCATCACCACCAAATAAAGCTACAGTAGTACTCAAGCTAAATACATGATAAGTGGAGAAATACACCTCTGTTTGTCTCTGAATTTGGAGACATAGCTTGCGGCAGCTTATAATAACATTAACCAGTGATATAATAGCTTTTTTTACATGTTAGCAATGCTTAATCAGCTAAGATTCCTGTGCTTGTTCACTACATTCAGAGATATTTTGCTTTCTTATTTTCTAACCCTCTGGAGTCAGCACTTCCGCCAGCTGGATATTAACCGTGAGATTTTATCCTAGAAACAAAACTAAACATACCCCGGAAACTTTAAAGGGTCTACTGTTCAAATATATGTCTATAACTTGAAATTTAATATATTTTTTATATTTGTGAGAGGAGCTTAAATAAGCAGACACGTTTTTCACCATGAGTCACAGAGCTGCGCTTTTTTCCCCACCTACTCATGTCATTCATATGATAATGATATGGTAATTCCTGACATTGCATTGGAGGATTAGCAGCCGTGGAATGTGTGAATACTCCCATTTACTTTCTATAAACAAAGAGCTCACACCTAGACAAAGAGTGCTCAGCTGAGTGTTCACACCTATCTCATAAATATTCAGTGTAGGGTTAGTGGCTGAAGGAAACAGTGTAATCTCACATTTCTTAAGCTTTACAAATAAAATCCCAAACAATTTATAAAAGCTGTAATGACCAGTGTGTAGCCAACACCTCTGTTTACAAAGTTATCACTTTGGAAAAAAAATATTTTAGATTTAGGGTGTAATGTCAGATAACATCAGAATGTCTGAAAAATCCCTCAGGTTGTTACTTAGGTTGTTAAAGTTATGAGCCGCCAATTAAAGGTTTAATGCAGCCATTGAATAAGCAATGATTGTTCGTTAAGCATTGCCTGATTAAGTCTTTTACTTATATAGTTGCTACACCTGATCTACGCTAATGTAACCTAAAATAAGTCAACTGAATATGCTAACTAATATTGTAACATCTTAGCTTTTATGGTTGGCTAAAATGGTTTTCTGGGATTTGCCAATACTGGTGGGTAACTTTAATGCTATTAGCATCGTAAACTGAAGCTCAATTTACCTGCAAACTGTTTGCAGTAATTTGATTGATGTGTCATCATGCAACACATTCAACTACTTAACACCAATACGTCAGCCAGGTGCTTTCACTGCGCAGTGTGAAATTTCAGAACCTGT
This sequence comes from Crenuchus spilurus, assembly GCA_036984385.1. NCBI lineage: Eukaryota > Metazoa > Chordata > Actinopteri > Characiformes > Crenuchidae > Crenuchus > Crenuchus spilurus. The sequence goes on from BRDA01003330.1 coordinate 61,057, forward strand.
CAGGCAGTATTCTCACAAATTCAGGAAGCCGTGTGAAGAGTGTGTTGAATGTCCGCTTGTTGTTATGTATGAGCGAGTGTTGACTGAGTGCTGAAATTGGGGTCAGTGGAGATAATGCAGCACAGCCAGATGTGTTAGCTTATTGATATGGAAAAGAAAACAGTCAATAAAAGATGAATTTGACGTTTTTAAAAATGCCAGTGGTCCTAGTTTAACTCATAGTGAACCCTCCAGACTTACATTAAAAATGATTATAATATGAAACAATATATTAGTCTCTAATCACTTACCAACATCATTTAGGCAAAATGCCTTCTAATCAAGCAGCCTAGTATAATTAAGAGCAGGGGTGCCCAGTCCTGGCCCTGGAGAGTTACCATCATGCAGAGCTTCACTTCAACCTTGTTCAGACTCACCTGATCCAGGTAATGAAGACTTTCATGGACATCTGAATATCAGAGTCAGGTGTGTTGGATATCTCCAGTATGGTACAGGACCAAGGATCCAGGAACTCCAGGACTAAGACTGGGCACATACTGTATAAGAGCACATATGGCTTCAGTATCAGTGTGCTTCAGTAGCAATGGAAGCAAATGGCAAAGATACAATAGATTAGACTTATAGTGTAATGTAGTTAAGCACAGCTCAAATAGCAGGAGATCAGCACTGCTCTGCAGTAATAAGGCTCATTGTAGCTCCTCAATAAGAGTGCTTAAAAGTAATTCAAACTTTTAGACTGCCACAGTGATCACAACATTTGTAAAGAAGAATCTTGAGAATTCTGGTTAATATACTGCATAAAGTAAAGTGTTCTTCTGACCTTGCAAGCTGTAGAAGCCCTTATGAGAGGCAATGAAATCAAACCATGTCCAGCTGTCTTGAAAACAGTGACCCTTATCACTAAGAGAAATCTACCCCCATATATAAATGCGATAGCTGGTGGTTTTTGAGCTGAAGATGGCCTGGCAATTCCATTCGACCCATCTGCTTACTAAGAATGTATCTGATGACAGTTCTACACAGATTGTTAGTGCTGTTGATGTTTTCTTTCTTGGTGATGCCTAATGACATTAACTTAGCTAATTCTATCGGCTGTGACTTAAGGATTCTTAAAATGTGTGATAAGCAATGTGAATTGTATCCATTTACTTTTTACATTTACTTTAATTATTAATAATTAAATAATAATTAAATGTAATAATTTACATTATTCATATGAATATATAAAGGTGAAAAATTGGTTTACCCAGAAATCATATTTATGCTGTTTTTCACATACCTCAGATAAAATTGATCAGCCAAGACATTTTTGAAGTCCATTTTTTACTTATTTTGATTAGAACTGTGAGACTAGCTGACTCAACAAATACTAGAACTCAGTACCAACCTAAATAGCTAAGATGTGTCCATCCAACCCACTCAAAGTTCATCCAGATCTCATAGTTAGGTCTCATTGACAAGGTGTTTCTCCTCCAACCCAAATCATATATTGTTCAGCTACTCAAGACAGTCATTAGATGTATCCAGTTGAGTCAATTAGAGTTAAAGCTAAAGTCTTTCAAAAGGCAGATTTCCAAGAGCAGGATATTTTCACTTAGAAATAATAATAATAATAATAATAATAATAATAATAATAATAATAATAATAATAACTAAATTTTATATATATATATATATATATATATATATATATATATATATATATATATATATATATATATACAGTAAATCTGCCAGTGTTAAATCAACACTATTAGAGTTAAATTAACACCGATATTGTCAAAATGTAACACTCCCAGTGATAAATTAACTCTAGTAGTGTTGATTTAACACTGGCAGATTTACTGTGTGTGTATATATATATAGGCCTGAGTTGTCTAAATTTTTGCATAAGACTGTGATCCATTAAATGTGGATTATAAGGTGGTGATATCAATTAGATTAAGCTCTTAAAGAAATTCCGAACCTCAAATCAGAACTTGGCCCTAACTTCTAAATGGCAATGCTTAGGTTTCCTGGTTTTGTAGCTTTTTAACATGTTAAAAGGTTTTGACAAAAGCTTCAGAGGTACAAAAGTGAATTCTTTCTCTTCTTTGGGTACTTCTTTCAACTGCAACATTCTTTTTTCAACCAGTGTACTGTATTGTATAACTCATATGCCAATTAGAAATCCAGATCATTTTGTGGATTTGTACTCTGTTCAGAACCCTGTTGAAAATATGGTTCCTCTTAGAACATGAGCCACCTTGGGTAAAACCATTTGAACAGATTTCCGTTTTGTATAAATTGTTTTTTCCCATAACACCTTCCTCTCAAGGGTTTTTTAGTTATATGTCTTGTTCAGCAACTACTATGTTGGTCATGTTATTAATGTTATTAACAACAAAATAACTTGTGTGCATTTTTTAATCAAATAAGTATGCAGATAGAAGCTATGTGATTTTCCATCAACACTCTAATCTTATTACACTTTACCATACTTACATAAGGCTACATGACAACTCCATGAACCTACAACTAATTAAGACTTGCAGTATACACCATATGTCATAAACGCTGTTCTTGCCAACTTTGATCAAATTTGCTACTGTAATTTTATCAACTTTCATGCACTTATATAGGTGTCATCACAGGCAAGTTTAAGCAAGTCTGGTCATGTGATGGCCATGTTTGTAACTTCCCCATGCAGTTACAATCCTACAAGACCAAACGCCTTTGTCTTTGAATAGGGAGAGATCTATGCACTAGTGCATCTCATAAAATTTGAATATTTCAAAAATAAAAATTTCATTTGTGCTCATAATTTAATTCAAAACAGTAAACAATTTTCATTTATTTCATGTAAAATGACATATTTCACATCATTTTTTGTTTTAATGTTGCTCAGTATAGATTATAGCTCATGAAATTCAGACTCTCAAATTATTAGAAAATTTAATTTGGAGTAAATCTGTCACGCAGCTGGCGGTGACCTCCGCCTCGCAGAACTCCAATCCCCATAACTCCATTTGTCTGTTTACCTCTCCTCCAACCAATCACAAACTGCCTCTCTGGGCGGGCTGTCCAGAATACTGATTTGGGACAGCTGACTCTCATCAAGAGAGGCCTTTATAAGCCTGCTTCATCATTCAAACAATGCGATGTATTGCCAACTGTTGTTACCTTACCAAACATTATATTCTCTGCCTTAGTCTTTGTATTCTGACCTCTTTGCTTGTTTTTGGACCTCTCTTTTTGTGTAGCTCTATTTTTCACCTGTTTATTCTCAGCCTTTCTGGTATTTTGAACTCTCTGCTCTCTGCCTTTGACCTTGACATTTGGATTGCCTCTATTGTTCCAGTTGACCCTGATTTATCACACTGCCTGTCTTGGATTTTGCCTTGCCTACTAAACTGTCTTTTTTTTACATCTGCTTATGTCTGCCTCTGTCAAACATTATCAACATTAAAACAAAATGTTAAACTTATATTTAATATTAAACTTTAATATTTCACTATGTGTAAGAAATATAAAATAAATGATGGTTAAATCATGAACACAAATGAACTTTTTTCATATTATTCACATTTTTGGAGATAACTAATACATCAAACTAAAAGTCTAAGACATTTCTCAAAAATTGATATAAGTAGTTTGTAGTGTTTGACTCGCATAATGCTGGAAAAATAGTTAATTCAGACTACTTTGACTTCTATGCACATGCTGTAGCTCCTCAACAAAATGGAAGGGACACCTACAGACACCTTTACCAGTAAGCTGATTGGTTATTTTTGTTGAGGAGTTGGACTTGGCGTGAATCGGGTGCCATGATGAGTGTTACAAGCTTTCCTATTCAATTTACATTCAGTGACTTTCTTCTCTCATTATTAATGTCTCTGGTGACATATAGCCTTAAGACGTGTTGCACTTTCTTCCATACCACCATGGTCAGTGCCAACAAAGTAGACATGAAAACATTTGTTAATGCTTAATTCAAAATCTGAAGTGTTTTGGATTGTATACTTCTGCAATGATCTACTTACAGTAATTTCTCTTGAAGCTATGTCCTTCAAGATTTCATTGAGCACTTTATTTAAGATGTTCTGCCATTTATCATGGGTTCTACAGATACAGCTCATCAAAGCTTTCTATACAAATGCCTACAAAATGTCAAAGTTGTTGAGTAGTTGGAAGATAGTAAGAGTCATTCAACTGTATGTATGTGTTTGCAGAGAAGATAGTTTCTTATTATTGCAACTTGTGTGGTATGTGGACATGGTTTGTCTTTTGAAAGCATGCCATACGCTCAGCTTTTAGCAACCTTTTGGTGGTCTTGTAATTGGTCTCAGTTGTATAAGTGCAATTTACAGTTTGAACCCAGAGGGCTTTGTGTGATCGATGTACAGTGTGATCGGTGCTGAATGCACCTTTCATAAGCTCATGGCCAGCTAGGGCCAGAGCTTGAGTGAGAGCTATCCGTCTCTCGCCTCCCTGTCGCCTCTTCCGTCCCTCCTCCCGAGACGCTTGCTGACCTTTTCAGCCATGCACGTCGCTTTCATCGGAGTGAAAGAGCTTTTCATGGCAGGGGGACTCAATGGCTACCCCTTGCCTCAGGTAGGAGCAGGAATTAATGGCTTTTGACGGGCAGCCAACATGGAGGAAAGCACCGACAGGTTAATTGCCTGGGCCTAAATAATCGGACCGCACAATTCCGACACCATCCTCTCTCGGCCTGTTTCTGTCTTTCTCTCTCCCTCTCTTTCTGTAGACATTCTCCAGCAAGTGAAAGCAGCATTCAACAGAGGCATGAGACCTGGAAAATGAGGATAGAGCACCTTCTTTTTCACCCCTGATTAAATCTTACCATCTGTAATAGCCTCTTTCCTGCTTGCAAATATTTGATTTTTCGTCATTGAGCTCTCGGCAGCGCACTTTTCAGCTGCGACGCTCAGCAGCCCTGTCTGAAAAGAAGCTGGGTCTTATCTCTTTAAGGATAAGATACATCATGAAGCCCTGTTATTTCTATGTTCGGATCTCATTTCCTCAAGCGCATTGAATCTAAAGCGCTATTTATTTCATTAAACGTTATTCATTACAAATCTGTGAGTCATTGTGAAGGAGAAGAAGAGAATTCCTTCTTTGCATTTACTTATCTGTGCAGCAAATACACACACTAGTGAGCACACACACACACACACACCCAAAGCAATGGGCAACCACCTTATCCACAGCACCCGGGGAGCAGTTGATGGTTAGGTGCCTTACTTAAGGGCACTTCAGCTGTAGGTAGGGCTGCTTTTTCACTTTTTCACCATTTTACTTAAACGTTTAGGTCATGGCTGCCCCATAGAAGCAAATGCTTTCAAGGGGGCAGAGCTCCATGTATATATGAAGAGTTTGCTTGCAAAAAGACAGATATCTTCTAAAATTATAAGGAAAAACTGCTTTTAATGAACGTCAGTTGAACCAGAAGTCATTTTGGGCCATTTATTTTGGTCAAGTCATAATAAAATGTACACACAGTGTAAAGAGAAACAAAATGAAAGAAAATGGAGATGTCAGGGGCCCTTAGTGGCTCATCAGACTAAAGAACTGTCACTATGATTTAAGGATCATGAGTTTGAATCCGAATCATGCTGCTTGCTTATCAACAGCCAGAGCCCAAGAGAGCAAAAGTTGAGGTGGTGGCTTGACTTCACATGCATCGGAGGAGGTTGTGAGTCTGCATTTTGCTAGAGTCAGGGACAAAACAAGTGATAGGGAGAGTCAATAAGTGGGTGAGTTGACTGGCTAGCAAACAAGTAGCCACAAACACTGGAAAGAAAATTGGGTAAAAAAAATTTAAAAGGTTAAACTGTCATATATTTTATATTCATCACGTGTAAATGACATATTTCAAGCCTTTATATTGATACAGTTTGAATAGTAATTTGCTCAACCTCAGAATGAAATATTGTAATAATTTGAGATTCTGGATTTCTGATTTTTCGAGCTATAAGTCATACTGGTCACCAGTAAAACAAAAAAAGACTTGAAATATGTCACATTATGTGTCATGAATATAAAATATGATGTTTACCATTTTGTGTCAAATTATGACCAAATTTTCACAATTATTTTTGAGTTGCACTAGTATGTATAGATTTCTGTTCTCTACAGAGTGCTAGAGTTCCACCAAGGCTTTTGGGGAAGTGAATTAATCTAGTTAAAGGTTGGTTAGTCTTCTCATTATTTTGAAGCTGGTTTTTCATTTTGTGGGGCAGAGTCATTACACTCATTCACTTTGTTTTACAGAGGCACCATCTCAAAGCGAGATTAATCTCGAGGAGAGAGAAAAGGGGGAGCTTTAACAGTTTTTAACCTCCGGACTATTTCCAGTCAAGAGCCTTAAATAAATTGCACTGTCTGAGATTGACCCACTACCATTCACGAAGGCAATTAAAGAATCTCATGGCCGTTTCGCCTTTGCTAAAGCAGCTGCTAGACACATGGCATTTTTTTGGCTACATAAACAGGCAATTATCACTTTGTGCTTGCTTTTAATGAAAGTCTGTTACTGAATCAGGCTTTTATACAAGGGAGCTTAAAAGGCTTTAAAGTGTTTGGCTCAAAGTATGGCTGCTTTTTCCATTACATCATGATGCGTTAAGAAATGCATTGGCACTCAAAAAGAATTGCTCAGATGAATATATGCCCTACGCTGGTGCTTAGCAACTGTTTAATGGACTTGAAGGGAGCTAGACTTTCTGTCCACTGTGATAAATAATTGCATATTGTTGCAGTCTAAAAAAGAGAAGTATCTCAGTTTTTGGCTGCATAATTTGAGGTCAACCTATGTGAGAAAAAAAATCATGATGATTGGACCAATAAAAATGCTCCAGAACTGAATTGAAGGAAATATATTACATCAGCTTACATTGAAAGTAAAGAACGTTTTGCCCTTGTGCCCTTGCAATGTCCCTGGCCAGCCCCCAACCCCCCCCCACTTTGTCGGTCACATTGCTGTATGTATGTCTGTGTCCATGTCATGTATCAGTGCCTACACCTCTGTCTTGTCTGCTCTTAACCCCTCTTGTAGTTTCCCTGTGATTAGGTTTGATTTAAATAACCTTCCCAGTGTTTCAGTTGTTGTCTGTCATTTGATGTCGCCACAACCACTGTGTCTATGTGTATTTTTGTTAACAATAAAGTCACGGTTTTTGGGAATCCCACTGCAATCCTTCAAATAAATGAAACAAACATTTCACTCAGTACTCTATACTCCAAACAAGAGGTCAGCTAATATACAGCAATACTGATTCACTTTTCAGTTTAAGCTGATTTTGTTTACATAGCCATTACAGTCACTTATAGATGAAATTGTATTTTGCTTAATTGCTAGGAGCTGTTTTTAATGTAGCATCTCTTCTACTCCAGATTCTAACTTTAAAACACATTAGCTGTTATTATTAGCTGAGAAATACATTAGCATCTTCTTGCATGGTCGTGCTTTTGTGAAGCATTTAAATAGTCAGTGGCCTTTAGTCAAAATCTACAAAGAAAAATATAACAGGGTTCCTCAGACTTTAATATTTTGAAAGGTTTCTTTCTCCTTCATCTCCAGAGTGGTTAGCAAAGAGAAATTTACTTAGAAAAGAATTAGAAGAAGTCGTGACTACTTTGTATTATTTGGAGTTTGATTGACTCATCAGTTCAAGAAGGCACCGATAACCCAAATGAATTTAAATGCTTAATGAGAGCAGTGGTGAGGGAGATAAAGAAAAAATTACAGCCTTATATTTTTGAGAAGCAGTTTTTTTAAATGATATTTGTAGCCTGAAAAGACAGAAATGTAAACTTTACCAGAGATGTTTTTAAGGATATATGTTTTTGTAATTAATAGCAGGAGTCAGAAGTAAAGTCAAGCTAAGACCAAGAAGACAGATTCTAGGATTTGAAAACATGTTTCTAGTGTCTGTGGTCTGTAGCAGTTGGGATCTGAACCATTACAGTACAGCACAGCTTAATCCATCTCAAAACGGTGTCAGACAAATGCAGAAATATGGGCTCTTCTGGCATACACTACAGCCTGCATCCTGTGGTGTGATTAAATAACCTCCTTGTAGTCATGTCCTGATCTAGTTTTTGGCCCCCGATCTGATCCTCAAGCAGTTGTTCATATTTACACAATTTTCCATTTACCCCAGATGTAGTCAATCCAGCTAAGAGATGTTTGTAGTCCAAGTTTAGCTTCTTTATAACTGGAACTGTGAGGCAAACCAACACTAGAGCTCTCTCAACCTGCTCAAACTTCATCCAGAACTTTATTAAAGTTAGCTTTGTCACTCTAATTCCAAGGAAGTCAAAATGTATTTACGTGACTGTTGAGCTCTACTGTTGGTTTGCATAGCAGTTGCTGATCAAAAAAAGCTAAACTTGGACTTCAAACACCTCTTGACTGATCAGCTATATCTGGGCTAATCTGAAGTTTATTTCTGGTTGGACCAAGTCTGATTATTGACCAATATAAGAAGCTGAGATTATCTTGTTCATCCTGCTTTTGTTGGCTTTTTACTAGATTTTGCACTACTGTGATGATTTGATTGCATCCAGCGACAAGAGCATTAGGGAGGTCATGATCTTGAATGATCACCACCAAATGTTAGGTGTAGATGAATGTTTTATTTAAAAATGAAGTACCTAGCAGCAGGTGTTGTTTTTAGAAGAAGCTTAGTGACTGGACAGTGCAAAGTTCAGATAGAAGTACATTTCACAGTTGAGGTGCAAGAACAGAGAAAGACCTCTCCATATCATCTTTCTTAGATCTCGGTGAAGAACAAACCAAGTGCCATGAATTTGGAGACCTAGGTTGGCGCCCAGGTTTGTAGTTGAGCTCTTTGAAGCCTGGGTTGTGAGAACCAGAGCTGTCTGATTTGTGCCACCACAGGGAGTCAGTGAAGTGATCTCAGTAGTAAAGTCATATGGGAGAACCTTGTTATGGACCAGACAAGCTACAGCATTCTGAAAGATTTGTAGAGCAGAATTGGCATATGAGGGACAGCTAGCAAGCAGGGAATTGCATTATCCGCATCTGGAAATGCCTGAAGCATTTGCAAAAAGTTGCACAGCCTCTCCAGTCAGTATGGATTGTGTTCTTTTGATGTTCTGAGGTAGAAATCTACCAAAAATGGTGGCAGATATTGTGTGAGTGGAGAAATTAAGCTGGCTGTCATAAATATTGGGTTTTTAGCCATATGTATCAGATGAATGGTGAAAGAATCAATGTTAATAGAGTGATCTGGTAGTGGGAATGTTTTAGGAGATGTGTCTACATCCATCAAAAACCACATGCCTTCCCTAATATTTAAGAGGATGGAGAAAAACAAAAGTACATCTAGGTATTATCAGCTTAGCAATGGTAAGAGAAGCCTTGTGAGCTAATCAGAGATCCCTGTGAGTTTGAATACAACATGAATTAAAGTGGACTAAGAACATAGCCCTGAGGAACTCCAGTAGTGAGGCTGTGGGGAGCTCAGAGAGAATTCAATTAATATGGATGGATGAAGCCTAAAGATAAGAACTGTGATAGAGCAGTGCTCTCAGTGCAAGGAGGATGTTGACCTAAAATTCTTCCTGGATCTTTGGAGACCTTCTCTGATCAGTTGGATGACTGTGACCAGTTTCTGGTTGAGTATCTAGGCTTGTATTTATGTCAAGGAAGCTCTTCATGCTAGGATCTAGGATGTGGAAGAGCAGAATTAATTTGGACAAAAAAGAGTGAATGAAATTATATAGGATAAGAAGACAAAAATCCATTAACACCTCTAGAAACCTATCTCCCTCCAAGCTTACTTTACAGACCTCTTAACTGTAGATGCACATTGACCTCCCTGATGACTAAGTCCATGATATGTACTCAGTCACACCAGTTCCATTTGGACTTTGCATACAGTATATTAAAACAATGAATTAACCCTTGTCGTTCACAGTGACTAAGGCCATCCCTAGCCCCACTGGCACCTTTAATGCATGCTCAGTACCACAAAGTCTATGTAGACACACTTCACTAACAATGCTACATCAAAGTAGTTCTATACTTTATAACATTTTATAGATCAAAGTTAATTTCTTGAGCAGTGGTGTAATGTGATTTCTTTTGAACATAGAAGGATCTTGGCCACTTTTTAGTAATGAGTTGATAGTTGAGGTTGGACATGGAAGAATTTCCATTGTTGAGTGGCAATATATACAAGCAGTATAGCTTTCAATACAACTTTAAATATGTGTTGAGAGTTAAAGCCTTGGACTTTTACTAGCTATTTAGGTCATCACTTTGAATATGTTTGCATTATTTTAAAAACTATAGTAATCTCATGTAGATTATTCTTTTGTGAAGAATAAGCTTTTGGCCTTCTGTTTGGAATGTGTTTCAAACTCAAGTGTTTGATTCTAACATTTAGAGATTATGACCATTTTTCATGACAGCGTAAAGCATTTTTTGACTATTTATATATCAGTGCAATGTTTTAGTTAACATTGGATCATCATAAAGCCTCTTGAGTGCATTATAAAAGAACAGTTGCTTTAGATTTTGAGGGACTTGAATTCCTTGAGCTGTCTTCTATTACAGACCCAGGCTTTTTCTGTGGGAGCTTGCTTTCAGTGGCTTGTAATGAGATAATGGAGCACCTTATCTGACCATATTATGAACATGGAGGGTGCAGAGGGACAGGCTGAGCCAGAGCAGGAGGCTGAAAACACTTCAGCTCTCCTGTAGCACTGATAAGTGAGCTCCACACCAGGCCTTCCTTTGGGGGCACAGTTGTATTTAGCTGAATGAATAGAGGTTACAACAGTAGTGTAAAGCTTGGAGATAGCTTTGTGGAGCTGCCTCAGATACTCAGATAAGAGAAACCACATTTGATAATATTTATATTTAATTAACAGCACTTGTGCTAACTAGGCCACTACTTGCAAAAGTCCAGAAGTTTCCTTCTACGAAGTGAAAGCTTTGAGGCCAAGCGGTGGACATTTTTGACCTGTATTTATAATGGCTGACAGATCTTTATCTGTGTTTACTGAAGCTGTCAAGATGGTGAAAAGAAACTATATAATTTCTTAAACCCTGTCATTTGACAAAGATTAGTCTTTTGTCAGTAGGCAGTGCAGGAGGTGTACACACATGCCAACTGAATTTAGAGCTGTCTTGAAATAAATAAAGAAGTAAACCTTGAATCAGAAAAATATGGTCATTTTTGGATGTGTCAAAAAGTTGCTCTTGACATCAACAAAGATTTTTTTCTTTAAGCTGGTACAGGTTTACTTGTGCCTAAAATAAGCCCAGTACATTCTAACCACTCTACCATTCCCAAGTTTGGGATCGCTCAGAATTTTAATAAACATCTTTATTTTATTACTATTTTTTTATTTGAAAACTATTTTTCTAGGTAATTAATGACTATGGTAAAATCCACAATTACTGCTTCTCCAGATATTCGATCGTCTATGGTAGAAGAGTGAATTGTTGTAAGGAGAGGGTTGGAGGAGACGGATGCAGAAGCAAGACATTATTAACAGATCTTGAAACCTGGCTACGAAACAGAAACTCACAACTTGGCTGTGGATTTGAAGGCAAAACAAGAGAGAGACAACATGAGGTTGAGATTACTGTGACGTGGTGACAAAACAATGACAGATGAGGACTGCGAGACATGAGGGAACCTTTAAACCAAATGTAGTCAGTGCAGGGATGAGGGGCCAGGGCTGTGCAATCACAAGACAGAACGAGAGCATGATGTGAGCGGAGAAATGACAGAATGCAAACAAAGAGCACATGGACACAAGACTGAGAGAGGGACGAGGCTGTGGTGGGAGGTTTCAGAATTGCAAAGTTTTTACTCACTGGTTTTTACTCAGTTTTAGTGTCTCCCACAAGTTGTTGACAGTTTATAGACTTTTTATAGCTGTTTACTCTCCACTAGACGTTTAGCATATTGTTTACCTTAAGCATCATTGGACAAACGTATGTATATTGTGGATACACTAGAATAGGAGACATTAGTCTACAGTATAATCAACCTCAATAAACACTATTAATCACTAGAATAAGAGATATTAGTCTATAAACAACCTCAATAAACGCTATTAATCACTAGAATAGGAAATATTAGTCCACAAACAACCTCAATAAACACTATTAATCACTAGAATAGGAGATATTAGTCCATAAACAACCTCAATAAACACTATTAATCACTAGAATAAGAGATATTAGTCCATAAACAACCTCAATAAACACTATTAATCACTAGAATAACAGATATTAGCCTATAAACAACCTCAATAAACACTATTAATCACTAGAATAGGTGATATTAGTCCATAAAAAACCTCAATAAACACTATTAATTACTAGAATAAGAGATATTAGTCCATAAACAAGCTCAATAAACACAATTAATCACTAGAATAGGAGATATTAGTATATAATCAACCTCAAAAAACACTATTAATCACTAGAATAGGAGATATTAGTCCATAAACAACCTCAATAAACACTATTAATCACTAGAATAAGAGATTAGTCCATAAACAAGCTCAATAAACACTATTAATCACTAGAATAGGAGATATTAGTATATAATCAACCTCAAAAAACACTATTAATCACTAGAATAGGAGATATTAGTCCATAAACAATCTCAATAAACACTATTAATCACTAGAATAGGAGATATTAGTATATAATCAACCTCAATAAACACGATTAAACACTAGATTAAGAGATATTAGTCCATAAACAACCTCAATAAACACTATTAATCACTAAAATAGGAGATATTAGTCTATAAACAACCTCAATGAACACTATTAATCTCTAGAATAGGAGATATTAGTCAATAAAAAGCTCAATAAACACTATTCATCACCAGAATATGAGATATAAATCCATGAACAACCTCAATAAACACTATTAATTACTAGAATAAGAGATATTAGTCTATAAACAACCTCAATAAACACTATTAATCACTAGAATAGGAGATATTAGTCCATAAACAGCCTCAATAAACACTATTAATCACTAGAATATGAGATATTAGTCCATAAACAGCCTCAGTAAACAATATTAATCAGTAAAATAGGAAATAAGTCCAAGTATTTTAGCTAGAGTATGTATTTATGAAAGAAAAAGGTTACCTTGTTCAGCATTAATGGAATAAGTACTACAGTACTAATACTAACTCAAAGTTGGTTGGATGGTTTTGGTCGGTGGACTACTCCCAGTCCAGCAATGACACTGAGGTGTTAAAACATCAGCAGCTCTCCTCTTGTACCAGAACACACATCATCAACACGTCAGTGTCACTGCAGTGCTGAGAATGATTCCCCCACCCAAATCATAGCTGCTTTATAGCGATCCTGATCACTGAAGGACAGAGTGAAATGAGGTTAATAAAGTATACAGACAAAAAGATTACAGTGCACCTGTATGGTCGATAAAATGGAAATGAAGTGTAGACATAATGATTTAATGTTGTAAAGTTATGACTGAACAGTGTATATAATATATAAAGTGCATGTACATGTATGTAATGTGAATGCAGTATGTAATACAAACAGTGTACATTTGTATACTGTTGTCAGATTGTGTGTGTCAGGCGACATCAGTACAAGAGTGTTGCCCGTGTGTTAGTGCAAGCTTATTATTCTAGTGGAAGCTGACCAAGTCTGTGGCCTGAGGGCAGCTACTCTCTCTCACAGAGTGTGCATAATTAGAGAGTAATAACTTCCAATGTGTTTGCCTTTGACATATAAAATAAAAACCTCAGGCCACGTGTTCTCTCTCTTTTCCTGTTCTGCCTCTCTCCTCAGGCCACTGTGATGCTTTTGTGTGTAATCTCTCCACCTTGTGTCTAACCTCTTCATAGCAAGGTGTCTGAGGGTCAGCAGGGGGCTGATAGGGTTACGGGTTTAAGCGGGCTTTGTATGGTTGCGTGAGGAGGGGAACGTAGGCCTGGCTGGACAGCCTGCCATGCTCACCAGGTTGTGTCACATCTTTGAGATTGCGTCATCAAGATGATACATCTGCGAAATCTTGTCTTTGAGATTTAAGTCTTCAAGACCGTGTTATTGACACTGCGTGTCTTTGAGGTTGCATCTTCGAGTTCACATCTTTGAGACTGCATCTTTTACAAGATCGCGTCTCAAGTCTTCAAGATGGCATTTTCGAGATTGCGTCTTTGAGACCTCTGAAATATAAAATCAAAACCTCATGTGCTCTCTGCCTTTTTCTGTTCTGCCTCACTCCTCAGGCTGCTCTGATGCTTTTTTGTGTCCATCTTGTGCCTAACCTCTTCACAGCTAGGTGTCCAAGGGTCAGCATGGGACTAATAGGGTTACAAGCTTAAGTGGATTTTGTGAGACTTTATGGGGAGGGGCACAGGTACAGGGTGGTCCAGCCTGTCAGGCTCACCAGGTTTTGTAGAAACAAGAACTGAATCTTCGAGATTGCATCTACAAGACTGATTTTTGTGAATTTTTGATGCTTTTTCAAGATGAAGTGTCTTAAAGCTTGCGTTTTTCCGATTGTGTTTTTGAAACTGCCTCTCATAAAAAGTAAAAACCTCAGGCCATGTTTTCTCTTCTTCCTCTCTCCTCAGGCTGCTGTGTTGCTTTTGTGTGTAATCTCTCCACCTTGTGTCTAACCTCTTCACAGCACGAGTCTGAGGGTCAGCAGGGGGCTGATAGGGTTACAGGTTTAAGTGGACTTTGTGAGGCTACATGAGGAGGGGCACGGTGGCCACGGTGGTCTCGCCTGCCACACTCACCTATTTATGTGGACACAATTAATTTCCTTATAGGGGCTTTTATCATTTTTGTTCCGCTCATTATTCATTACAGTTAAACAGGCTTTAGTGTGTTTTTAAGACAGATATATGTAAATGACACCTGTACTAATTGGCTGCCCTTCTTTGTGGTTTGTGCACATATTACTACATAGTACTCACTCTATGATGTAAATGCAGTTTTCAACGATACAGTTTTTGGTTTATTTTTCATATGAAGTTTGTTTAAATAGGATATACATCTTGGGCGATTGAATAATGTTGAATTAAACCAAAGAAAACATGCATGAAAAGACTCTAATGGTTATGTCATCACAAACATGAACAATGGTAAACAAGCCATTTAATTTCCATATATGGACTTGCCCATATGTTTTTGAAACTTATGGGACAGTGTGTACATACTACAATATACTTCTATGTTCAAAAAGAAGGAAAAATCAATTAATTAGGTGCTTTAAGTGTCCACAGAATGTTGTTCCCATCATCCTTGGAAAGCAAGTACTTAAAAAAAAAAACATTGGCGTATTTGTTTCAGGAAGATATGCACACTAGATGCTTTCACAGACTTTCTTGCTGCTTTAATATAAATAAAAGAGAGCTGCAAGTGCTCCCTGATTTCCTCTTTGGCGTGCAAAGATTAAAGCTACCTCAGCTCAGCCAGGCTCCAAGAACCGTATCTGTTCTGCAGTGCCTCTGAGTCAGAACAGAACGCAGTCTCTTAGGCTGTCAGATGCTCTGCTTGTGAGTCTGTGGCCTATTTTACATGTCAAGGCTTTTTGAAATCAAAGACCAAGCTCTATACTGGAAAGAAAGTGTCTGAGACAGGTGCCATCACCCTTTTACCTTCTACCTTAGCCCAAGTAAAGCTTCATCTGATGTGTCAGTGAATTGAACTGTGATATATTGTGGTGGACTGTTCAAGGAGTGCATGTAGTACATATGTCCCTAGATCTAACCTGTAAGCCTCACTCAGTACTTCATCCAAAACAGAGAGAAAGAGAGGCACAGAGTTCAGCATGGCTGAATATTTTGGACAGTAGACCACTTTCACGCTCGTCATCAATATGCATCCCAAATAAGCCGAACATGAGTGGGCAGCTCCAAATCTGAGTTGTGAATGGATTATAATGCATCTTCTGTGAGATGACACCTCCACACATCTTCAATATTGCAACTTTGATACTTCATTTTTCAGATTCTCTTTTTACAGATCACACCTTTGAGAATGTTTTTGAAGATTGTGACCTCTAGATTGTACCTTTGACCTTTTCAAGATTTCACATTTTTGAGATTGTCCTCAAAATTGTCTCTCCAAGATTGAGTCTTCGAGATCCCATTTCTGAGACTGTCTCTGAGATTACATTTTCAATATCTAGTCTTCAAGATTACATCTTCAAGACTGCATCTTCAAGATAGCTTCAAGATTGCTTCATCATGATTACATCTTCAAGATTGCTGCTTCTAGATTGTGTCTTCAAGACTACATCTTCAAGACTGCATCTTCAAGATAGCTTCAAGGTTGCTTCATCATGATTACATCTTCAAGATCGCTGCTTCTAGATTGTGTCTTAAAGACTACATCTTCAAGACTGCATCTTCAAGATAGCTTCAAGATTGCTTCATCAAGTTTGTGACTTCAAGATTGTCTTCAAGATTATGTTTTCAATACATCATCTTCAAGACTGTGTCTTCAAGATTGTCTTCAAGAACACATTTTCAAGTTTGTATCTTCAAGATTGTCTATTCAAGGGTGTGTCTTTAAAATTGTGTCCTCAGGTCTTCAAGATTCCATTTTTGATATTGCACTGAGGTCTTGGGTTTGAGTCCCCATCTGAGCGGAGTTTCCATGTTCTCCCCATGTCTGCGTGGGTTTCCTCCGGGGACTCTGGTTTCCTCCCACAGTCCAAAAATATGGAGATCAGGTGAATTGGATACTCTAAAAATTACCCTGGTGTGTATGCATGAATATGTATGTATGTATGTATGTATGTATGTCTGCCCAGATATGGTTGACACTCTGTCCTGGGTGATCCCCCTAGTGCTCGATGCAGTCCTCCAGATGGACGGTCGTTTCCGGTTAAGAGTATGCTGTGCATGACTGGCTGCTGCTTCTCGCCAGTGTGTGTGTGGTTGAGTGTTTGTAAATGGAGTGTGTTGATTGTAAAGGGTCCTTGGGTTTGAGAAAGGCGCTATATACGTGTAACATTCATTCAAGATTGCATCTTTAATATTGTGTCTTCAAACCACATTTGGTTATGGTCAGAGAAGCATATGATGATTATACATTTGTAGTGTGAACGTAAAGTGCCTCAATGCAGCCTTGACTGCAGCAAAGTATGCAGACCCATATCAATCATGTTCTTGCCCTATAGCTGTAAAAAATGGAAAAATATAATTTCATTTGCTGACTCTTCTCCTGTTTATTCATAAGCTGAGCTAGCAGACCATGCACTTGAAGTTTAAAACAGCCTGTAACAGATCATGTGCAAGAATTGTAGTAACATTTTGGTTTTAAATCAGTGGGAGACTTGTGTAGTGTGCATGGTACTCTTTCTCTGGTGGAAATGATGTCTTATCTGATACGTAATCACATTCAAAATGCCAGACATAAACAACTATTTGTATTGGCACCCTCTTTTGATCTGATCAGCCAAGACAAATGTCGGGTGTGAACGAAGCCAGTGTATAAGGACCTCTGCAACACAGCTTTGTCAGATAAACTAGTATAAATGCCACATTGACACCACGTCAGTGCTGGTCCAACGTTCATCACATCAGAAACTGAATATGGATGACAACAAGTGGGCTTCAGTCTGTTTGCACTTATATACGTAGGTGTCTAATAAAGTTGCCAGTGGGTGTCCATGCAAAGTGGGTGTTTCTAATACGTTTCCTCTTCTATAGAAATTGTGTAATGTTTCTTAGAAAGTAGACAGGAAGTGAAGTGACTCCAGATTCAACTTGAGCTCTTCCTTGTCCAAATTGACCCCTCCTCGACCAGTGTTAAATCAAGACAGCCCACCCCTCCCCTCAACCAAAACCGCCCAATGCCACTGGCACCACCATCCCACAAGCTTCACCTGTTCAGACAGAGTTAACGTAGCAGGAGGGGATGGAATATTTTCAATCTGCCGGAACAACTGAGCCAGATTGAATTCAATCAGCAAAGACTATGGAGAAAAGACAGAAGCCCCTCCAGACCCCCTCATCCCTCAGCCTTCTCCTTAAATGTCCTTCTTTTCTTCACAGGTTTTCAGTCGTCCAGACCAAACGGGCTTTGCCTGCCAGCATCAATCTTAATTTTGACTCTTTTTTCCTTCCTTTTTGCTTAACAGGTCATTTCCGTTTCAACACGCTTCCTGTTTGACACATTTTCTCCAATTTTTTATTTCTTTTTTTTGCTTAGATTTCAAACAAATGGCACAGAAAAAGCAAAATGAGGTCCATATAAAGCTTTTGTCAAAACCTTGATTCACTTGTTTACTTATCTTGTGCTACTACCGATTTCATGTTCTGTCTCTTGACCTTCTAAATATTGTAATCACTGTTTCTTTTCATATTGCTAGCATAATTAGTTTGATAATTAGTCTCCATGTTTTAAAAGGTTGTTGGAAATGAAAATATGACTTATGTTCTAGGTATTTGTATGCCTCAAACTGATAATTAGGTGCGAAGTACGGAGTGCATTATTAAACTGCTGTTTCCACTGGAGTTAATGTGTAACTAGATAAAAGTTCCAAAAAAAGATGTTAAAAGTAAAAGTGAAAGTAAACTTATTTTTGGAAATATTTAAAGTTGTCTCATGGCTATTGATAGAGTTGGGATCTGTGTTTGTTTTAACGTAACTATTAATCTCGGTACAAATCATGCAACATAATGGTCACGTAATGTAGTTGTAGTGTTTAAGACAAGTCTATAAATTTAAAATGGTACCACAGTTAAAGTTTGTTCGGTGAAATGTTGTAGCTTTGTTTTTTAAACCTTCCTAAATTGTACTTTTAATAAAAAAGAATAAACCATTAAACTATTTTTTCAGTTGTGTAGTTTAGGCTTTTAGCTTTACCATTTAACTCTTCACCTTTCAGACTTTTAACCAATGAAATGTCTCTTTAAACTTTAAAGGAAACAATGATAACGAACGACTGGCGATCGCTAGGCAGCGAATCCCATATCGACTTGGTCGAGTAGTTGACGAATGGCTACTCGACAAAGGTAAAAACACTGATTAAAACTTAACGAGTAATTAAAGTAGCATTTTGTTCCATAAATAAACCCATAAATTAAATGTGCATTTAAACGAACGCAAATAACGCAATTCAAAAGGAGCTAAATGTAGCTTGTAATAATTGTATATATACATTTAATAATGTATTTGAACTGTATAATGGGATTTTTCTTTTTTTATTTGTGTTAACCACAGGTTAAAGGGACTGTTAAGATAAATCTAACAAGCTTTAAAGCCAGCATTCTTAATATTAGTTTAATAAGATATAAATCATTCATTTAATCTGTTGTTTCTCACTTAAATGTTAAGATAAAAGAATCTAAAGTAAAGTATATTTGCTGTAGTTTTGCTGTTAAGATGATCTGTGCATATGTCTATACGTATGTGCTTTACTCACATTAACCTGATAACTAGATTGAAACCATAATTGGCATGAGAATATTAAGTCCCTTTAACAGATATTTTAAATGTATGTAGGGAGTAAAGTAAACCATGCATAAAAGGAGAAAAAAATCAACAAGAACTTTCTGCATGCTTGTGTTAAATGTTTGGGATGAAATAAATGATATGTCCCACATTGGAGATGTTCCATCTTTCCTTTTCCGTTCTGTCCTTGATTTAAGTTTGCTTCAGTCAAATGAATGTTATTGAAACGTTCATCTCTTATTTTTCCACCGCATCCTCCAAAAGTCACACTTGCTCAGTGTTCATGTCCCGTACAATAACTTGTTAAAAGGCAGCAGAGTTGTAAGAAGTTTGGCGACATTATATTTGCAGGATTCTTCCATTGTTTCTCCGTCAAACCCTCCCACATAGAAGTTCTAACATCAAGGGTTTTAAAGAAACTCAAGTTAAGAGCTTGCCATCAAATGTTAATTGGCTGACAAAGAGGAAACATCTGTCATGGGCACATTTTCAAAGCTGTGATGACATTAGCCGGCAAAAATCTCTTTAACCACATATGGAGAGTTCATACAGAGAGAAGCTCTCTGAAGATGCCTTCATTAATTTGTAGAAATGAGTCAAGCTAAGCATTTCTAGGAATGCCATGCTGATGAGACCAAAGGCTTTCAGTGCCTCTTGTGAAAGTTCTCTCCAGAAAGTGGCCTTTTAGCAAAAGTTTAAGTGTGTTGCTATGTTTTGTTCTTTTCTTTATCATTATATCTTCATTCCATAGGCACTCCCCTACCCTCCCCCCAACCTCTTCTCATCATTATAACAACGATAAATTACCAGCCACTCCCACCGGCAATGAGTAATTTATTGTGCTCATTACCCAGCAGCCAAATAATCCGTCTCTCTCACCGAGCGAGATTATTCCTCATCATTCTTCCTCTCCAACCCCCCCCATTTATATGTTAAGATCTTGCCAGTGTGTTGCTTTGGCATTGCCGTACATTTGGTGCCATTGTTTCCCTTCCGCAGGTCGCCAGCTTACCATTTTTAACAGCCAGACTACCATCCAGATTGGAGGATGGGACCGGGACCGCAGTCGCTCCTTCCAGGGCCAGATGTCGGGCTTGTACTACAATGGCCTGAAGGTGTTCAACATGGCTGTGGAAGGGGACTCCAACATTCGCATTGAGGGGAGTGTCCGGTTGGTAGGTGAGGCACCATCTTCCTCGTCCATCACGCCACAGTCCAGTGCCACAGCCAACCGTTCCGACACATCCACCTCCATCATGGAAACCACCACTACCACCACTGCGTCCAGCCGCAAGGTCAAGCAGACTACGCCCAGGGAGCCACAGCAGGTGAGGGTCTTCCACTTGGTTTTTGCTTGGCTCCTTTCTTTCGTTGCATCTTTTCGCAAAGCTAATATGGTGTCACTGTTCTGGTCAAATGTCTCCATATGTTTAGTTTGGGTTAGTTAGCAGTAAACTGGAACATGGACAGGGTAGAAGCAGCATGCATTTGTGAAATAGCCGTACTGGGCAAGTGACCAAAAACATAATTCAAAGCAAGTCCGTGATGTCAGCCTTCTGTAGGTGGAGCCAAATCTAGACTTCAGCCTGAATGGACCAAGAGAGGAAGAGTTCATGAGCTTACTAAACAGGAGAGTCAGGAAAAGTCCATGGTCAGACTGTTGAGACATGGGAGACACTAGGATTAGGGTTAACATATCTCAGTGGACCAATTGGATAGATGGTCATAGTTCTGATATGACTGATTACATTGGCATCTCTATACATGTTTTAATTACAGTATATATCATTTGTGCTGATTAGAACATGAGTTTGGTTCCTTTATCCACATCACGTTCTGGAAACTCTATATGTATGTTATGTGGTGGGGCATTTCCTGTAAGGGCATCTTACTTAGCCCCAGCCATGTTGTTACTGATCATCTTTAGTCTCATCAGTGTCACTATAGCTTTCAGATCCGCAGGCTTTTGTGCACTGGTTCTCCAAACACCCCACATGCAGAGAAGAGCGGGATAAGAGCAGGAAGCTTATGGTTGCTGTAGCAGTGAGATGGCGCCGATTTAAGCATTCGTGCCTTTAGCTAATCCTCTTACGCATGCCAAGGATTTGGAGATGGCGGGACTGATAATGGCTATTTTGTGCTTTTCATATGAACTGAAGAATGTATTCGTGGTGATGTTCACGGTGGTTGATGTGCATAGTGGATTAGGAAGGAATGATGTTATTGACTAGCGGACTTCAGATATTCCTTTTAATGATGGTTGTTGGCTTGTTGGTAGAATATTATTTCCACTTGTGTGTACTTCTCTCAAAAGTGTGGATTAACTGATACCATAGAGATTTGTGATGGAAAGATATTATTATGCATTCAGCTTGTTTTTTACATTTTTGTCATTTTAAGTGCCTTTAAACTTTAAAGGAGAAGAAAAAACTTTAATAGAAGTCAATAGAACAAAAGCCATTTCTTTTGGTCCAGTCGGGCAAAGCAAAGAGCAAAGGCCTGGGACAGCACAGATGCCATGTGACAGGGTTTACTGCATGTGTAAATAAGTCAGCACACTAGTCAGTTTTAGCAGAGTATAAAACCATCATCATGGACAAAGGATGTGATGTCACTGATGTCCAAAAGAGCATGATAACATGGTACCAGGTGAAGTCTCAGAAACCACTAACTTTGTGGCATGTTCTAGAGCTGCTGTAGTGGCATGTTCTAGAGCTGCTGTAGTGAAGAGTTAGTGAGAATGGACTTCTCGTACATTGAGTGCCTCCCAACAGCTTAACACTTTTGCCCCATTGATGCCAGAGAGGAACAACAACTCTGGCAAGTGGTAAAGAGCCATTGACACACCATAGAGGAGCAGTTAACCTCTATAATAAACACAGGAACATCGAGGAAGGTGTCAGGAATCACCACTGAGCAAATACTCAAGAGTGCTTACTCCCACTATTAGGTAGGTGGTCAAAACCTTCTGATATGTCGATTCTCAAAAATAATGCTTGTTTGATGTGAAACACATTTCACAAAGAGCCTAGAGCTGCATAGTTCTTCACAGTCATATTTTTATAAGAGGTGTGTATGAACGTCAAGAACCTTGATCTGAAGACTGCAGAATATCCACTCGATCCAAAAGTTCTCTACAGCCAGATATTTGTGCCATTCACGAACCTTTACTTTGAAGAGTTTTAGGATAATGGCGGTCTGTCTTTGTTAGATCTTCATGTTGCGTTTTCAGACTTGGTGTTTTTCAGAGCAGAGCTGTTTAGAATGTTCATTTGTTCTGGGTCACTGTAAAAAATGACCACCTGTATGACCTGGTTTATTCAATGCACTCGCCATTGTGCACAAATGGCCCTGTCTGCTCCTTTCATTTGGGATACAATTTCTACACAATGGCTTTATTGCCTTTGAGTGGCCTGCATGGTTTTGTGCTGAGGAAGTGGTTTAGGTGGAGATGACGTTTATTCAGGTCAGCAAATGAATGTTTTGAAGGGGTAGGGGGGCTGTTCTGTTCAAACGCAGACCCTCTTGCGTGAGGGACAGGCAGTCATTAAGTGTGCAAATGGATTGACATCGTTAAGTGTTGTTGCTGTGAAGTAAGCAAGGCAAGCCTGCGTGGCCTGAAGGGCTTTTTCTGACCACATGCTTCAAGGACCGCATCTACGAGCCTGAGCCAGTGGTGCTCTGATTACCTCACGCTTGTGGGCATCTACTGATTGCATGTTTTTGGACTAAAGGGAAGGAATATTTGTTGGTGGAGTGACGGAGCACCCAAGCGCTTCCATGCGATGAGCAATGAATCGCTCTCATGCCAAATTGATGGAGCAGGACATTGTGTGGACCGGAGAATCGGCCGCCTCCGGGTGAAGCTCGAGGAGGGGGGATTGCCAGGTTCCGCTTGATCACAAGCCAGAGAGACAGTCATGCTGTTAAATGTAGGCCACCATATAAACAGCCGTATATATATTGCACTGTTGAAAATAAAGATGCCCAAAAGAAATATGGATGGTTCTTTTAGAGAGCTATGTTTATAAATAAGAATGGAACTATTCTTCACATTCTCACCAGCCTTCATTTTTAAGTGCAGTGACCCTCACATGATGGTGGCGTGTTAGTAAGTGTTGTGCTGGATCAGACACAGTGGGGGTTGAATCAAAATATGGTTTTAGATATTTGTGAGAGGAGCTTAAATAAGCAGACACGCGTTTGTGAGATAGCTGCGCTGTTTTTTCCCGCCAAAGGAGCTATCATTCATATGATAATGACATGGTAATTCCAGACATGCTATTGGTTGGATTACCAGCATTGGAATGTGTGGAATTTTATGCAAAGAGCTTTTACCTGAGGTGAACCTGAACAATAGACCACTCCCTGATCACATCTCATGAATATTCAGTGTACGATTAGTGGCTGAGGAGAACAGAGTGTCGCCTCACATTTCTTAAACTTTAGAAATAAAACCATATACAATTTCTAAAAACTGTAACAACCAGTGTGTAGCCAACACCTCTGTTTATTCAGTTCTGAGCTCAAAAGTCTTGGCTAGAAATATTTAGAGTGTGTTTTTGGAAATAGGTTTTTTGGAAAGTCTAAGTTTAGAGCAGATTTAATCCAAATATAGATTTATGACATTCTTACTGTTTTGGCACTGCTGTTGCTGAGTTTGTGCTGAACTAAAGCATGTGTGTCACTTAATTTTAGATGAGTTTAATTTGAGAGTAAAGAGTAACGCCATGGCAGACTACATCAGAGTGTCTGAAAAACCCTCAGACTGCAGTTGATTAAGCAATTTTAACATAGCATTGCATCTCTTTATAAAGTAGAGCCAGTCCCATAAGGTCAGGAGAGTCTGTCTCAGCACTGCATCCCATCAGTGTCACTTTCATTTTCACATCATCACAGGGCAACGTGAGACTCCAGTCATCCAAGCCCAGACTGTCATATAAATGTGAGAATGGGGCGTGAGAACAACATTTGAGGGGCAAAATCTTAATCAGCATCATTACACTAGGGCAGTTATTAACTGAACACAAAATTCCCTACTGAGCTATAAGAGCAACAGCACACAGTTATAAAGAAAGGCCAGAAACCACTAAAAAAGGTATATAAGCTAATGGCTCCAGCATAATATCAGCTTAAACATTCACATGGAACAACCACTACTAGATACCAATCAGCATATCCTGAACTGACATTAGATGCATTATATAATTTGCATATTTTTTAAATATTATGTTTGTATGCAAAGGGCAGAAGCTGAAATGAAAATCATTTTCAAATGCTGTTTACGTTTATGGACATTTTTGCATGCAAGTTCCATTAATATGTATGTATGTACATGTCAATACTGAGGAATATATTACGCTATCAAATATTACTCAGAAATCCAAACAGAATATCTCTTATTTTAGACACATTATGAGAAGAACCAGCTCACTTGAGAAGACAGATATGCTGAAATTTTTGAAAGTAAAAGGAAGAGGACCAGCAACAAAATGGATGGATACAATCAAAAGTAAGCCATTAAAAAGTCTGGAGACCCAAACAGAAGACATAATAATCTAGAGAAACACCATCCATGTGGTCACCAGGAGTCAGAAATAACTACACACCACTTAGTGATTAATAATAATAAGATTTAGGTCAACAACTCAAGAGATTCGTTGGGAATCATTATATAATATTATATCATATTTAGCATCATTTGGGATTCCTCAACTTGTCAAAATGCTGGAACCCTTTAGGGAGCCTCCAGGAAGCCTTTTTTAAAAGGTGCTGCTCTGTTTTCCTCAGGGAGTCCAGAACTAAAGGATGGTGTTTGATGGATGTCTGTAATGTAGGAACTTCAAGACTATTAACTGTTCTTTTGTATGGTCTTTTAAGGCACATAAAATCTAGTTTTTAAGTTCTTTGAACACCTCATTGAATATTTGAATAATAATTTGTGTTCATAGTTTAATTCAAAAAGATAAAATGTCATATATTTTATATTCATTACACATTAACTGACATATTTCAAGCCTTTTGTTTTAGTGTTGATACTGTTTGAATAGTAATTTACTCAGAATGAAATGAAATATTCTAATAATTTCTGATTTCTGATTTACATGAACTATAAGCCTACTGATCAACATTAAAACAAAGAAAGCTTGAAGTGTAATTTTACATGTATTGAATATAAAATATATATTTTACCTTTTTTAATTAAATTATGATCAACAATTAACTATTTCACTTGCAAGATGCACTAGTGTATATACAGGGGTTA
>BRDA01003330.1:86882-113104 GCA_036984385.1 Crenuchus spilurus
AGCATGAACTCAATCAAAGCAATTATACCTTTATGCAGATTTTATGTAAATCAAGCAGAAAACCATTTGATATCATCTATCAATATGACTACGTCAATGAGTCTAGTTAACATCTTGTTGTTAGGCTCTGGTGGTTCCAACATATCTGGTCTCATGGCCAGCAAATACATCCTGATAACTGCCTTCAGCAGAGCCTGAACATGATAAACATCTCTGAGACCTTGTGTCATTGTGAGCCAGCTAAAGAGAGGACATATTAAAGATCACATATCCCTGTAAATTATATAAAATTATAAATGATATTCCTGTAAAGTAATAAAGCAAGTTGGAAAAAGAACATTTTAAACCCATTTTTCATAAGCGTGTAAGGGGCTGGTTGAGCGTCAGAAGGATGGTGCTGTCGATTAAAGTTGAAGCTAAAGTCAGTAGGATGGTAAGAACAGGGTGTATGACCAAGAAGTTCACCATTGTGTGTCAACTGGACCTTGTTGTCACTCATCTGTAGAAGCAGGTTGTCAGCAGGAGTGAAGATATTGCAGCATACTGAGAACTGTGGATGTTATTGAACAGTGTTGGGTCAAGGTTGCCTCTGGATTGGGCCTTGCTCAGCAGCATGTTTATGTTGGTGGTTTGTGGCGGTTTCTAACTCCATCCCGTGCTTATGAAATATGGATGAGGTTGGAGGGTGAGTGCTTTGATGAGGCGGGTCAAAGACAATGATTCGGGTCGTATGAAGCTGTCAGAAAGCATCATTAAGATGGAGGATTGCTAGCGCGTTGAGTAAGCTTCTTTGACTTGAGTGAATGTGCAGTACGGCTGTCATGAAATTGAGGAACAGCCACTTATGAAATAAAATACAGAAGAGCTTCAGGAAAAAGGCTCTTTTCATGGAGCTGCACAAACTGATTGACACATTTTATGAGTTCTGCTTCTTTTCCCTCACCCTATATTAACCTGCTAATGTCAGTACAACAAAGCAGCTATTCCGGCTGTTTCGTTTACTCTTCTCCTGTAATAATGCGGTTTCTTAGGTTTGACATGATGAGATAGGCCGTAGCTTTTCATTTATGTCACATAAATACGAATAAACCTCATTGACATGAATATGGTTCAGTGGTTCTTCTGTGGCGTTGCTCCACAGGACGTTTTTGCTATGAGTGTTGGTAGTAATATATAATAGTATTACATTGAGAACTCAAAGATATACTGACATTCTACAATAAAATTATGATTATTCAATAAATGATGATACTGGCAGCGAGGTGGATGTTTTCTAGTGAGATGTTTGAATTGTAAAGAACATTCAAACATGAAGATGACTGTGTGAGCAACCACACCCGTTCTGTTTTTTTCCAGAGGAGATAAAAGAGGTGGAAAATACAAATGAATAAACGGAGGGAGGGGTAGAGAATAGGGAGAATATGTGGAGAAGAGAGGTATCGATCCAGCACCTCTGTCTTTGGGCACAGTGCAGCGGGATCTCCCGCCAGGAAAAACAAATCACATCGGCAAAGTGATGGATGTGGCGCTCCAGGATCCGCCGGCTCTGCCATCTGGACGACCGACACTGTAGATCAGCCTCATGCACAGCAAATTAAATTTACATCCACTGCAGCCTTCTCCTCCAGCATCTCGACAAGAGAGACAGAGAGAGAGAGAGAGAGGCTCACAGAGACCCTCCACACACTCACACACACTCCACCATTACTGCTCATCACATGCTCTCCATATCTCTTCTGAAAAGGATACGTAATTTGCCCACAGGAAATGAATAGCACACCAATGAGGATAGAAAACTTAAAGGGCCCTTAATATGGAAATTTCTCCTTGCTATTTTAAAATAAAATACTTTGATGTACAGTGTACATTGTTAAAGCTTCCAAATGTGCCATTAACCCCCAAGTCCAAATCTGTTTTTAGTTCACAGTGGTTACATATGACAATATATGACTGCCAAATTATGCCTATGTACATTTACCGGCTCATTCTCATTGAAGTTATATGGAGTGTTGTTCCTGCAGACAGTGTGCAGCAGAGGTATTAGGGCTAAGTAATAGAAAATGTTTTGTTTCTTACTGTAGGGATGCACTGAAGTTATATGGAGTGTTGTTCCTGCGGACAATCTGTAGTGTAGCTATTAGGTCTAAACATGAATAAATGGTGTACTGTTCCTTGCATTGAAGTTATATGCTGTGTTGTTCCTATAGACCAGTGATCCTCACTATTTTTTTCAAAAGAGCCTTATTGACAGATCAAAGTCAAGGAGAGAGCCACAATATCACCCCAAGTCACTCAAATAATGGAAAAAAATAAACAACCCACCTATGCACTAAACCTCTGCGCACTGAATATATTGCTCTAGCTAGCTTATAGAATTGCTGCTGCCATGTAGCCACCCTGCTGCAGGGTTGCCAGGTCCAACTAAAATATCCAGCCTAAAGTCAGTCTAAAACCCGCCCTTTAGAAGCTTAAACTAGCCCAGAATATGTCTGTCACACGTCTGAAGCTAATGGCAAAACAACTGTGTACGAGTGCACGATTTAGTATTTTGTTTATAAGGGATTTATTATGATTATTGCTATTTATCTTAAAGTCATTAATAATATGGTAACACGAGTGTTTTATTAGTTCTTTTATACGTGTTAAACCGTGAACCTGGCAACAGCAGAGTCTCGTGCAGCCTGCTGTTGGAAACAGTGCCTGTGTTGCCAGGTTCCACAGTATCCACGATTTGGAACCAACTTTAATTGAGGCAAAATGAGAAGGCAAGTGCTTGGAATGTAAAGCGCATTACAGTACATGTCTCTGTAGCATGCTTTTAAAATACTTTGGCTGTGCTGGCGTACTTTCGTAACCGGTCACGACAGCCACCAATAAAGCACGGCGAGCCGCATGTGGCTCGGGAGCCGCGCAATGAGTATCCCTGCTATAGACAGTCTGTAGCAGAGGTACTAATCCTAAAAATGAATAAATATGCTGTTCTTTGCTCTCAGGAAGCTACCAAAGAATTCACAAGTCCAATAGTGGTGTCCCTGGCAATGTCAGTGCAGAAGTTTATTCTATACATTTAATCCTAGACTGCTTTTTGATTGAGGCAAGATACAGAGCAGCCAATTACAACAAACGTATTTGCATAGTCTTAACAGAGACTATAAAGAGAGGTTGGAAAAGGTTTATTAAGCTTTCACCAAAGAAATCTCGACTTAGCAACAAATGGGAGGCAACACACATGTAGCATATGAGAACATCAGAGCAGCATTAGTAGTCATCTGTCTGAACGCTAACATCTAAAGATTCCAAACACTCTTTTGCCTTGTTAGCTTCTGCCATGCGCCTCTTAAGGGATTCTATTTCTAGAGCTTTAAGAGTATTCTCTGAGTACGGCCAATTATTAGGCTGGAAGGTGAACCAGAATAAAACGCTGCTTCGTGCCCTGAGGCTATGCTACCTCAATAACTTTACCCTTGGACATTCCTCTCCCCTCCGCCAAGGATAGTAAAATTAGGTTATCATTTAACATGATGAGCGAGGCAGATTGGAGGCGCGCTGCAAAATCAACGTCGTTAAATGAACACCTACAGCGTCACGCTGGGTGGTTACACCAACGGCCTCTAATGTACATAGTCCATGTTAATTTAACAGTAGTGATTTAGTTCTGTGATTGAATAGGATTTGTAGAGAATTTTCTTTCAGTGGCAGCTTAAAGCGAATGTTCTTTGAGATTATTAATTGTCTGTTGTCTTTGGCCTGTTTATTTCCTTGGGTTATGTTACAGAACTGTCTGCCTAAATTCATTTGTAATGGAACTGTGTCTTCACATCCGCTCTTCTACATTACACAGACCCTAGGCATTAGGTTAATTGGCACTACCAAAGAATCTGTTGCTGATAGATCTTTTTGAATGTCAATTACACCAGGCTAAATGACTGAAGGACCTATGTGACCTGTATCATTAGTGAAATCATATTCTTATTGAAAGAATACAAGAAGTTCTCGTTTTTGGTTTCTATCACCAGTGTTTGTAGAAACCAGTAATGTTCAGGCTAAAATGCATGACCAGTCCAAAGAGTTCACACCCACTCTTTCTATTTTTGCCACTTTACAAATTCCCTGGTGTTGGTTGGTGTTATATAAATACTTTAGATTTAACAGCAGATTTGTTGCTCAGATTCCTAATAAATCTGCTATGATACAGCATAGATACCAGTGCAGGTATCTATAATATTAATAAGTATAGTAATATGGAAAAAAATTATATTGTGACCGTATATATTGCAATTGCAATACAGTATTAAAATGATATATGAAGCACTGTACATTAAGGATGCCAAGCATGTTCTTACATGTTCCTCCTGTAACTAGCATGGGCAAGTTTATGAATCCAAGAGGCTTTGTAAAATCTCCCAAATCTTTGCTTTTGGGTTGTCCTTGGTCGGTAAAAGTATCTACTGATGGTCTCCAAAGAGGAACAAACCATCACAAGGTGTTGGGCACCTAAAA
The DNA here is from genome assembly GCA_036984385.1 of Crenuchus spilurus. Classification (NCBI taxonomy): domain Eukaryota; kingdom Metazoa; phylum Chordata; class Actinopteri; order Characiformes; family Crenuchidae; genus Crenuchus; species Crenuchus spilurus. The sequence continues at coordinate 91,383 of BRDA01003330.1, forward strand.
AATGATGCATGAAAGTTACAAAGCCATATCCTCTGGTCTGAACTAACAGAACATTTGACATAAATCATGTGTGCTACTGATGGAATTTAACGATCAATTTGATGACTGAAGAGCACTGCGGAGTCAAAAAAGCTAGCTCATTATATATCAGCTATATTTTACAATGTAAAATAAGAAAAAGTAGCACACAGTAGCAAAATCATGGCTACAAACTACTTAATGTGACTGTGATAAGAAACAGAGTTGACAAAACAATGACTGACAAGGACTGTGACACACACGAGGGAGGATAAATAGTAAACTTAATCAGATAGAAAATGAAACAGCAGGGCTGCGGGAGGAGACGTGACGAGAATGTAAACAAGCGCATGTGGCGACAGAACATGTGAAACGTAAACAAACACAAAGCATGTGAATAGAGATGGGGACAGGGATGAGGCTGAGGCAGGGGGTATGACAAGACCAAACAGGTCAAATAGACAATAGAAAGCTTTGTAAGGGGTGTAAACAATAGCACTACTCACAAATTAAACAAAGAAAAGCTTTGCATTTTAGGCATCCATGTAGTGAATACACACATACACACACTAGTGAGTAGAGAGCAGACACTCGAGGAGCATTTGGGGTTAGGTGCCTTCCTCAAGGGCACTTCAGATGTGAATGCATCTTTCCTGGTGGTTCAGAAGATCAGACTGGCAAACGTTCAGTCCCAAAAAACACTTTTCTGATTTTTAAGCCACGGCTGTCCTAAAGGACTGAGGAATTACTAGCAAACAAGCTACAGCTGAACTATAGATCACATGACAAAGAGTCACATGACGACAGTCAAAGTCACATCCAGATTGCTTATAGTAACAAACAGAGCAAAGTAGTAAACCAAACATACAAGTTGAGGTGATACAAACATTAAGCAGTGATGCACTGAGCTGTCTGTGACTACAGATGAGGGGAAGAGCGCTTTGGTCTGGATCTTACTGGTGTATCAGTACTGCAAAAGCTCATGTTGTGTTTATAAACTGTATATGTTGGTCATGTATACTTGAAATGGTCCCAAATGAATACTTAGAGATACTTTATGATGTTTTAGCATTTCCTTGCAAAACATCTTCAGCAATTATTCTACACTGTAGACTGACATACTGAGCAGTACAGCCTCCAACAAGTCTAAATTAACACTTCATACAAGATGAATTGACACTTTGTGATCCATTGATTAACTGACATGCATCAAACACCGACAGTGTAATTTGCAGACTAGAGACAATTCTCAGTTCATACAGGAGACCACTTTAGCACCACTGGTGTTAATTTAACTTTACTGATTTTGTTTTTGAGATGACAGATTCAGCAAGTGAATCTGTGGAATTTCTGATGTAACACCTTCATATGAAGCCTGAGATATATTCAGATGTTAACATTTGTGGGGAGGATGTGGGCAAATGATGTCCTAATCGAATCAAAATCCCCATTCAATTATATTGTTTCTTAAGAGCTATGTAGTCAATATAGGATATTTATGCTCCTCCCACTGATGCATGACTATACTGCTTTCACTGGACTATGAGCCATGCACCTTTACTCTAATAAAATGCATAATTTATAGTTCACTTTGACTACAAAAGAGAAGAACCTTCACTGACATTACAGTACCAGCTTCAAAGACCAAGCAGAATAGTGGACAGAAACTCTGTCTGTTTTGCTTAACAGTGGTGCTAGGTGGGATGGTTCAGTGACAGACTAGGGGAAGGTTTTTAGGGGGTGGCCTGGAGGCAAATCTCAGTGTTGGGGAGTGTCCTCCAGTAGGACAATTGCACAAACTTTACTTTTACTTTCAAAAAACATGTGGGACTGGCATCAATTAACCCTAAGGATGCACCAGGCCATCAATCAGGGTCATTTGTGCATCATCACATCTGCCTCTGGGTTGGATTGCCAGGTACCATCATACATATTCTACACAGAAGCTGAGAATCACCTTTTTGATTTGTATCTATAAGAAAAATGAGAGCAATGGGAGAAATTACCAATTGGGAGCACTGCAGGAGAAAAGGTTCAAAGTTGTGAGACTCCCATGAAAATTAGGAGTGTTATCAGGTATGCATCAATTGAAAACTGCTAAATTAATCCAGCTATACTGGCATTGTCCATCTTTAGTATTGGAGTGGCCAATGACCCATCCACCCGCACAATTAGATCCCCTGTAGCTTCTATGAAAGTATCTTAGGACTGTTGAATAAGCAAAAGAAACATGAATTAAACTGAAAGCAGCTGATAAAAACAGTCATATACAGAAGTGTTCTCTATGGATAAAGGATGTACACTAAGGCTGCAGAGATTTGTGGATAACATATATACACTAAGTCTGTGTCTAAGGCTGTGAGCAATATATTGGCTGTTCTTTTTCTAAGCAGTGCAATATTTCTCATGAGTCTCCTCGTTGTTTTCATTCCCCAGACGACGGATGACCTGTTGGTGGCGTCTGCTGAGTGTCCGAGTGACGACGAGGATATTGACCCGTGTGAGCCGAGCTCAGGTGGGTTAGGTTAGTCATCTTTTTTATTACTCCTTCTCTGGTTGTGTCAGTGTCACTGTGTGTCGACTGTCTTGCAGCAATTATTTGCCCAGTTAGTTAAAAATTTTTACATTAGTCTTTAAATGTGAAGTTAACAGCCATGTGCAAAAGAAGGCAGTATAAAGGTACTTACTTCTTTAGAAATATGCTTGGCACAAAAAGGCTTATGTGAATAAAAACTGCTGGGTTGTTATTCTCTACCCAAATGTTTGGTTAAGCCATAATGTTGGGTTATTTTCACAGTGCTGGGCTGTTATTTTTGTAGACAAATGCTTGGTTAAGCCATAGTGTTGGGTTATTTACACAGTGCTGGGTTGTTGTTTTTGTAGACAAAAGCTTGGTTAAGCCAGTGTTGGGTTAATCTTGCAGTGCCGAGTTGTTGTTTTTTTACACAAATGCTTGGTTAAGCCATAGTGTTGAGTTATTTACACAGTGCTGGGTTGTTGTTTTTGTACAGAAATGCTTGGTTAAGCCATAGTGTTGGGTTATTTACACAGTGCTGGGTTGTTATTCTCTACCCGAATGTTTGGTTAAGCCATAATGTTGGGTTATTTTCACAGTGCTGGGTTGTTATTTTTACAGACAAATGCTTGGTTAAGCCAAAGTGTTGGGTTATTTACACAGAGCTGGGTTGTTGTTTTTGTATTCAAATGCTTGGTTAAGCCATAGTGTTGGGTTATTTACGCAGTGCTGGGCAGTTTTTGTCTAGCCCAACTGCTGAGTTACTGGTGGTTGAACATCGTCTCATCATCTTTTTATAAATGTATAAGCTTCCATTAAATATTAAATCTTCTGTTAAGTGGATTTCGAGTTACTATAATGTAAACATACCAAACTCATGTTGTAATGTGTGACCAAAGTTAGCTTACTCAGTGTAGCTAAAAACAACCCAGCACTGCATCAAGGTAACACTATAATTAGGTAAAGCGTATGACCCAGCCTGTTGGGTGAATTTATATAAGCTAACAATACTGGTTCAGTTTAACCCAGCATGTGTTCGCTTATATTCTGGGCCAACACTGAGTTGTGAAAATGACCTTATTTAGTTTTTTTTTTAACCCAGCAGTTTTCAAAGTGTATATTCTTATGTTATGACAAGCAACAACAAAAAACCAACTGATATTAATTATTGCTTTCTCGTGAGTCGTTGAAATAAGTAGGCAAGTACTGTCAAAACGGCAGATTCTGAACGAACAATCAATATGACATTTATGCCTGTACATAGAAGAGATATTGGCCTATATTTATCAAGAATTTAAATAACGTGATTTTCATTCTGAAGCTAGTGAGGATGTTTTTATCTGTCTCTATCTCTATATAAAGCCATATCATATGTGAATGAACGTTATAAAGCTTCATGGCAGTGGTTTCACCAGTAGTTAAGAATAAGTATAGTTGTGAATGGTGTTATAATATTGAAAGATGAATTTATGTTACCGTTACAGAGACTTATGTCAGATGTTATAATGTATGCACTTACAATGCATTACGCATACACATATAATGTGCACTATGAAAACTGGATTCAGTGTGAAATGTGAGGATGCAGAATGTAAACTAAAGTAAGTAACTAACCATGTAATCACACGTCAAAAGTATAATAAGTCATTTATAATAACGGAAGTGCCCTTAGGTGTGCATTTATTTAAGCCCCTAATGAAACACTGAGTGGCCTGCAGCATCTTCTGCTTGTGATATAATGCTCCATATGTGAGTGCGAGAAGTTGAGAAGACAGGAGCAGTCAGTAAGATGGAAGCAGAACTCTCTGGAATGATTCCTTTGCCCTGCTCTGCCTCAGCTCTGTGACGTGCTGCAGGTCCCCACTCTCATTAATTAAGCTCAGCAGCGGCCAGGGGAGCCAGAATTGTGTTGTCTTACGTACGCCTCTGTTTACGGGTGCTGATTACACATGACACGCTACTACCTCAAGTGCCTCCTCTAAGGAAAACAAACACAGTTTCTGGAGTGCCGAGTGTTCGACTTCTTGCAGCATGTTGAGAACAACACAATATCCTAATTAAGAGGACGGGCAATTGTACCTAAACAATTGTTCCCAGGGATGAGTAAGTGTAACCTGAACTGAATTCTTACAGAAAATAGAGCTTTAATTACTATGTGTACCTTTGAAATATCTGCAGGCTGCATTAAATAGAAAGGTGAAACATTCCACATGCATGCCACTTTGACCCATGTTTCTTCTCTGCTTCTTATATCTGTAATCATTTCGACAGGAACTTGTGAATGTCAGTGTAGATGGAGATTACATAAACCATCTAGATTTGTGGTTTCAATAATCATTTCATCAGAAGCATCCAAAAGTAATTTCTTCAGGAAAGAGATGTAGTTTATGCCAATAAGCAGTTTACTAGTTCAGATCATGCCTTTAGCAGGAACTTGGGAAGGAGATCTGGGTACCTCCTGCTTTGAACTGGAGAGCAGGACCTCACTTGATGAAAAGAGGTGGACTGGGAGCCGGGGTGAAATCTAAAAAAGTTAGAAACTTTGAAAGTTCCACATCTATCGTCATAGTAGGAACAAAAATCTACAATAGATGGGGCAAAATGTTTTTGGAATAGCACAGATTAAGCATACCATAACCTGAATTTGTTCCCATTGGCAATTGCAACATCACTTTGCACCAAATTTGCATAAAGTTCAACTTTGCTCAGCTGTGTCACATTGCCGACTCCACCCACTTCACGTCGCTATTGTTCATGCTGCCTCCAGCCAGAAATTGCCAGCTCTCGTTAAAAATGACTGATGTCTGGCGGCTTTGTTCACTGCCGGTGTGAACCCCAGGTAACAATTAAAGCCTAGTCGCTTTCTTTTTACCTGCTGTTTTCAATTTGTGAGTACTGTTCAAGCTTAGCATCTGGACTGGCTTCAGTTTTAAATTTGGACTATTGGCCATTTGATGGATCCAATCACTTATTGTAGAAAGTCAGATCCTAGAGTACTGAATGATGACATGCACTCCCACATCCACTCTGTATGCAGTCCTAACCTCCCCTGACTGACTACACACCACCTGAAGGAAAGTTTGCCTGCTGGTACCTTGGAAAAAAGCCATTACAATAGAGCTCTGCACGGCTCAAAGGTGGGATGAACAATTAAGTCCAAGAACTTAGCACCTCCTGTGATCCCTATTGATCAGACCACATGCAATAAGCCCCTGCACCAAATTAATATCAACCCCACTGTAATCCAACATTTTGTCTATCCACAGCCAACATGTGTTTGGGGTGCAAGCTGAGAAGATAAGGAGGTTTATCTGTCCCTTGTCCCTGAGCCTGACAGATGGAGATCTGCTTTCTGGAGGAAAACATCCACAAGGCTTTAGACCTGCTATTGTAGTTGTTTTGTTCTCTGTGCAGCAGAAGAACTTATTTACTTTTGAGAGGATGGCAGCAAATGTTGCTGTAAACACACTGTGCAAGGTCAAAGAAGCCAATGAAATGCTGGCTTCTCTTCCGTGAAAGTGTGCAGAAGCGCTTCTGCAAGGCTGACTGGGTTATTTGACACCGGCTGCCATTGGCTGAGAGGGTGACAGGCATCTAACAGCATATACTGATCAATATCTACATTGAGAGCCACCCGCGTGGTTGGCGAAGGAGCGGATAGCGTGTTCCTGATACCTTGCCCCATGTGTGAAAAACTGGATCCTCTGCCGCTAAGAAGGTATCTCAGGTTCCTCTTTAGTCTCGGCATTCTGTTCCTGTCTGAATGAGAGTATCTTTCTTTTGTGCAGGAGTGAAAAAAAAGGCCTTTGCTGGAATTCTCAGTAGTCCGCGAGTACCCGAGAATTGTCCAAAATTGCCCAGGGTCCTCAGGGATTCTGATCAAGCACAGGCTCCACTTTCTGGAAACTCTTTAGTGCTCAAATTGTCACTTCGATAAATACCTTTTTCCACACTAAAATTGCTCAGTCCCTAGCAAGCTGGAAGATAAAGTAGATTTTGTGCCTTTTTCTGTGCCAGGTGCACACACGTACCTCTGGTTGCCTGCAGAACAAAATGCCGGTAAGGTTTCTTGCTCGCCCCTCAAGGTCAGTCCAACAAGCTGTAGATCATACACAAGTCCTCCAGTGGCAGCACTATCAGCGATCGAGTGATATCGATCCCCAGTCTTATTTGTCGCCGCACTTTATTTCTTTTACTGCCGGAAAACCACGGGCCCTGGTGGCGGAGCGGGCCGGAGCTAATCTTCCAGCAGGACCCAGATTAGATCACGCTGCAGCAAACTGAACCTCTCAGCTGGTGAAACCACAGATGAGGAAATGCAGGCTCTGCCTCCCCAACCTGCTTAAGGATAGGAATGAGGATAGATGAGATATAGATACGTTTTAAATCCTAGGTCACCATTGTTGAAGTGTACGGCAATACACTGGAATGTGCTGGAAAGTTTCATGTGCTATGGTTGCATGAACGAGTGCACAATAATTATGCACAATAATTTGGTCTTAGCTCTGAGATCATTTTTGTGCCTTGCTAACTATGGTTGTCCAACTTTTATTCAACATGTCCTTTTAATGTGTAGTGTCAATGAAAGCCATACATACTACATCAGAGATACATTCCTTGTGTGAACTCAGCATCGGAGCGTAATGAGAGTGAGATTGAGAGAGAAAACTGCATTAGTGTACTCTGTGCTTGAAAATACTTGGCACTGGACAGCCTTCTTTTTTCCCACCTCCAGCATCCGCCTCCACAAACACAAAAAGCTTTTCTACCATACTTGTACTTTTACTTCCTCTTTTCAAGCAGTAGAATAAGCCAATTAAAGTATCATGTAATACCCAACAGGAATGATGATACACTGAGGACAGACAACTGTTTCACACCCTAATATATTCAAAAGTTGATAGGACTCACATAAAGAACAAGAATAAGACGTCAAGTAGTTTATAGCAGTATGACTTCCATGTCCTCTTTTCCATTGTAGGACTGAACTGTTGTGAGCATGAAGTAAGTCTTTCAGTGGCATTTCAACATAAGCACAGCTTCCAAACCATGTGAACTCTCCATGCTGAGGGCCATAGAACCAGTCGAATGGGATGGTGAAGGTTCACAGTTTACATCAGCTTTGTTCCACCTCTTCCTGCATTTACAATTTCAGGACATATAAATGAATGCAGTAGCATGAAGCCCCACCATTATTGACCACCTCAAACCAAAGATAGCATGGTTCAGCTATCCGTAGATAAACTACTACTTTACTCATCCAAAACAATGCTTTTCAGGAGATATATGTGTGTAGTTTAACATCCATGCCTTTCAAATGTATATTTTTTATAATGACATTTATATTTACCTTGACACCAAAACCACTGAAATGAAGGGGGCTCCCAAATTTTGGCCACATGGTCCTAGCCTGTTTGGTGCCCTGGACGAACAACCCCTCCATCAAATTCAGAAGCACTTTTCAGTGCATTCAGCTGCAATCATACAAATCTATTGTAGTTTACAATGACGCGTTTGTCCTCTATGATCACCCTTACTCTGTTGATGTGGGAGTATTTTTTTACCTCAGAAAAAGACCTAGTAGTGACAGATTGAACCTGTATTGTGGTGTTTTAGTTGTAGCCTGTTAGCTAACAGTACTACTCAGGGATATTGCTACACATTACATTACATCTATCTATCTAATCATTCTATCTAATTGATAGATAGAATCTAACCCTAACCCTAACCCTAAACCTAACCCTAACTAACCCTAACCCTAACCCTAACCCAACCCTAACCCAACCCTAACCCTAACCCTAACCCTACATTACATCTATCTATCTAATCATTCTATCTAATTGATGCTGAAATTGATGATAAATGTTTATATGTGAATGTACAACTGGTGTGCATGGCACATTAAATAGAGCTGAATGTGTTTTGCTGTTAGCCTGTTTGCCATCACTAAGTTGTTTTCATACATAGCGACTGGTCTACCTGTGCTAAACTGTGGGTATGTGGCTTGGGGGTGTTGCCAGCCAATAACCATTGGATGGATGGCCATTCTCGAATGTACAGATGGCCACTAAGCACTACCCAACATGCTGCACCTGCTTCTTTATGAATTAGCAAACAAGCAGACACCTGTTGGCTATTTCTAAATGTTTCTTTTTTATAAGTAACAACTTCTTCCACTTCAACAGCTGATATTGCCAAGCAGTACAGTGCCGATGGCTATGGAAGCCTGTTTTGTTGTTAGAGACCCTCTCTCAGAACCCCAACCCGAACTGCTTTTATGCTGTCACAGAGAACAAACGCTTGCTGCCGGTCCGCTCAAGCCCGAGCCGACACGAAAGGAGCTGTGATCCGTGAAATGCGTGTTATGGCCTGAGCCAGGGACAAGAATGGAATAATAGTAATAAAACACTGCATGTTAGCTTGCAGCAAGGGCCTTGTTTTCTAAACGAGGGTCCAAGAGCTCCCAAACAACACAGGCACCTAACACTGATTCATGTGTCACTGCTGTTCCTAAAGGCGCCGGAAAATAACTTTGTAGAAGTCTTTGGAGTCATCCATTTTATGTGACAGGCAAGCCATTTCAAAACCTTTATTACAAGTAATGGAGTGACGGACATTACCGCTCCTTATATTTTAGATGTGACATATGTACAACAATGTATTTTCCACTTTGACCGCACCATCTTACATTGTCACGTTTGACTGATTATTTCTTAATGAGCTCTTTTACAACATGCGGTGGCGGAGAGTTTAATGTCATGCTTAAGCCGGACGTATACCGACGAGTTCGTGTAGAGTCAGCAAGTGTCTGCGGTTAGGACTGCCTGGTTTATGGCCCAATAAAAAGCGCAAGCTTCTATAAACACAGCGGATCGCTCCATCTAGACCTTGCGATGGTGAAACGTGTGCAGAAACAGTAATGAAATCTTTAAGCTGAAACTGTTTCTTCTGTCTGGTCAGCAACCTTGCTATGCTGACCTGCTCTCAAACACATATAAACACTCTGTGATTAGGGCTCCCCTAGGTTCTTATACAAAGCATTGGCCAAGGCCTTGGACACATATGGTTGACCGTCAACCATTTGACTGAGGTTTATGAGAAGAATGGCTTGTGGATACCCATTCAATTACTAATGAATACGTTCAGCTACTTTAAGTTGCACACGTTGCTGACATCTGTATGAGAAGTATTGCCAATAGAATAGGACTCTGGAGTAGATTAGCATGAACATAATGGCACCATGCATAATGCTAGGCATGTGTTAGAGGGGTATAATATACCCCTATAGCTTTGAGCTATAGAGAAGTGGAACTGATGCTACTCCATTCAGTACTTTAGGAATGAGCTGAGGATGAGGTGGGGTGATGATTATCCAACATCCTGACGTCACTAACGCTCTTATCACTGAAAACAATCATTAGCTTGTTATGTAGCATACATGGTTGCCCACTAAATATCATCCTTATCATTTAGCACTAACTGTTGAAGATTCCTAGCATCCCTTCTGCTTGCTGAATTCAGAATACCTTCTTAAACTCCCTGGAGTCTGAGGGTATTTCAAACTTTCTGATGTATTCTGACATGCCGTGACATTTTTACAAATTACACCCATCTAAAATCAAGTGTTACACAGGCTATTGTTCAGCACAAACTCAGCAACAACAGTGTCAAAACAGTAAGAGTGTCATAAATCTATATTCTGATTAAATCTACTCTAAACTTAGACTTAGATATCAGATGTGCTGATATATTGTGAAAAACACTCTCTAAACATTTATAGCCAAGACTTTTGAGCTCTGAACTGAATGAACAGAGGTGCTACACACTGCTCATTACAGTTTTTATAAATTATATGTGATTTCAAAATGCTCTCAAAAACATGTCTCTGCTTATTTAAGCTCCTCTCACAAGAATAAAAAAATATTTTGATATTTGAAAAGTAGACCCTTTAAGGTTCTATGGGGTATGTTTTGTTTTGTTTCTATAATAAAATCTTGAGTTATATAAGTGTTTTTGCGGAATTTCATTGATATGCCACTGGCGGCAGAACCAACTCCAAAGGGTTAACTAAAAGAGCAGGCATGGGAAGCGTTCTTCAGGCACTTTGTTAGTCTAGCACTCGAAGGAAGCTCCATCTCAAGGACTGCTAACTAATTAGCCAATGGAGCTAATGCCCCAGTGTGTTGTGGCTGGGAGAGATGCAGCTCCAGGAGCAGTGACCCATTCACAGACTGATCCGCACTAGTGTGGCAAGGCTGACGGCCACTGATTACAACCTGATTTTCTGCTCCACTGTCGAAATGCTAATTCAGACTTCTTGCTAACTGAATATAGGGGCTTGCACAGGTGCCCTGAAGCAGTCTAACTTACGTGGGGTTCTAAGCTGTGTCGAATGAAATGATACACCATGATGCACCATCCACTAACACACAAACACAGCTGTGAACATACCAAAACAGACCAAAGAAGGCATTTGATGCTGTCTGTTCTAACCATTTCAGCTAATACTGTACTAGCCAGTAATTGAGTCATACTCTACAGTGACTAATCAACTACTAGGAATAATGTGTGAGGTGTATCTGGGATGAAGTCTATAAAATCATCTGAGGATAGCAACTTTTTCACATACGAGCTAAATAGGGATGTATAATATATCAGTGATCAATACATTGAGTGGCATTAAATAGCAATACTACATTACTGTTATCAACATCATATTAAAATAATGACTTGTAGAAATCAGCAAAGCAAAGGCATTAATATAGGTTGTTTTATTGTCTAACTTTCATATCCATAAAAACACAGGAAAGACCATAGTCTAGACACACAACTTCTGGGCTTTTTGGACATTTTTAGAAAAAATAACAGCCTGCAATGAATGGCAAAAAGGAAAGCAGATGAGATTGATTCTGTCTTTAGAAAGAAAGCAAAATTTCCATTGCCAAAGGGAACAATTGAATGTATCTATATCTGCATGGCACAGATGCCTGACATGAATTTATAATGTCTCCTCTTACAAAATGATACATAATGATGGAGATGTAGAATGTAGAAAAGGTTGCAGTGCAATTATTTCAGCAGCCATCATATTTTCTCAATAACAGCTCGTGATGGTTGATTTTGTTATTGTTTTACATGTTTGTATTCCATGTCATGGCATATACATTGGCATGTGGGCACCACTGGCGGGTTCTGTTACTGTGAGTAGTTAAGCAGGTAAAAGATGGCCTGATTTCCAAAATTTTCTTTAATATTTTAAGTGAAATTACTTTTTTTCCATTCTTTAGAGTATCAAAATAAACTAATCAACTAAAGGGAAAGGACCTGAGGCAAACGTTTGGGTACCCCTGCATTCTCAGTGCTTAATAACAGCTCATTTGGCAAATAATACATGGTATAGACAGATTTGTGAAAGTTTTACTGATACTAATTTTCAGAAGGTGCAGTTTTTTAATCTTGATAATGTCAGGCAAAATAAGTGTGATGATCAGTTCTTATTAGAACTGTATACAGGTTAGGTAGGACAGTTTCATGTTTTAGCTCAGTTTTAGTGTCTACCACAAGTTTTTCACAGTAAATTTATAGAATGTAGCACAGATGTTTACCAGAGGTTTAGCACATATTTTACACAAGGCATCATTGGATGTATGAATATAGTGGATACACTAGGATATGAGGTATTAGACCATAAATAAGCTTAATAATCACTGTAACTCACTAGAATCTGAGCTGTTAGTCCATAAACACTCTGTACACTAGGATAAGAGATATTAGTTCATATCAGTCTCAATAGTTTTCTGAAATAAAAGGCTGTGTTGTCATTGAAGATGTTAAATCTCATGGCTGACCCCAAACTTTTGAGTGTATTGGTCTATTTGTACTGTACATCATTGCTCAGGGGATCTTCTTCATTATCCAAGATAGATTGTCTCCCATGTTGTACCACAAATCATTGAGCTAATGATGGGTTTGATGGACATTCTCCCACCATCACCCATCCATCAATCCTGCTAACCAAAGGTCTTCTGGCATACAGTCATTACAACCAGAGCAGATGTGATCACCATATTACCCTCTCAAAGGCAGCAGACTAAATGACCACTTCACTTGCGAGAAAGAAGTCCCTCTATATCCTCCATCTCTTTTCTTTCCAAGCCTCTTTGATCCCACTTCCCCTTGAAATTACCAAACAAATGAACCTCTTTGCCACTGACAAACGAGGAAAAATAGTCTATAAGGGAGCCATATATTCAAATCCCCGCTGACAGTCCGCAATCTCCGATCCCACTCTTCTCCCGGCGACTAGTAGGCCTCGAGCCGAGTCAGTGAGAAAATGGTCTGGGGGGGTGGTTTGAGGGGAGTGGGATGGCTGTTGGACAAGAGCGAAGGCGCAGCCCGCAGAAGCTTGTCAGGCATTTCAAAGCAAATTAGCCAAGCAGCCCCTGCGCTCCTCGACTCTAATCCCTCTCTGAGCCACATCCTGGAATCCTCGAAGGATTAGCGGCCGCCGACAGACACCTTCCATGGGACCAGTTCTTCCTTAAACGTGTCAGGGCTGTTGCCAGCATCATGCATCCTGTCCACCGTCTGCTGCAGAAGTGTCCTTCACTTCATCCCATTACCCCAGCTTCCCTTACACTCTTTAAGATAACGGTGCCACAAAAGGTGCTTTCAGTGATGTCATAGAACATGGGTTCTGTTTGGTTTTAAAAGCTTGATTCTTTAAAGAAACATTGTAAATGAGCTGTGTGAATGTGAAGAACTTTTCTAAAGTCTACTTGGAAGAACCTCATCATGTCTCATTTACAGAAAAGGTTCTTAGAGAAGGGCAGCCTTTAAAAGGTTCTTCTACGTAAGACCTTCAAAACAGCCGATGTAAATAAACATTTATAAAGGCTTTATAGACTTTATCCATCATAAAGTTAACATTTGCTACTAATTATGACAGATGACTCTTACTAGAATAAGCCTTTATAAATGGTTAGATTGGTTTATATCAGCTGTTTTGATGATCTGTATGAGCTATACCTTAAAGTGTTGCTTTATTATGCTGGTGGAGCTTAAAGTTGTACTAGAGGTAGGCATATTTACTGACCAAAACTCATATAACTGGTACTTGTCCTCAGATTGCATAGACAGTATAATGTTTAAGTCAGAAGTGGTCTAGACAGAGATCTCTGTGTTTATTTGGCAGCCACTTTCATCCAGTGAGACTTACAGTGTCTGTCAAGTTACATTTGTAGGCGATAGTGTTGGGAGTCTTGCCCAAGGACTTTTATTATGGAGTCACTGCCTGCGCTGGGGATTGAACCCCAGTCTGCCACGTGGGAGGCATTATTTTCACCCACTACAATATGCCAACTGAGTGTATGGTGGAAACTGCCGAGTTGTGGGTACATTTCCAGACTTGAAGGAGCATAACTGGTCAGCAGTGGGTTGTAGCTACCAACAATGGCCTCCAAAGCACTTTTGTAAGTTGTTTCTAATAAGAGCATCTGCTAAATTTCTTAAATGTAAATCCAATGTGGGATGTGCTGAAATATGATGGTCTATAGCAGCTCTACCTCAGCTCTTGCATGACTTGGATATTGTCTTGGTCCCGGATACCACGGGGGATCTTCTGAGGTCTTGTGGAGTCCTTACCTCAGTGGTTCAGGGCTGTTTTAATGTATATGTAATAGTACTAATTATACTTTGCTATGAATGGTGTATAGAACCTCATCAGTGCATCAGAACTTAAACTGTTATGAAGTACTAACATTAGAAGCAGCCATGATGCCAAATGATCTGACAGACGTCGTGACAGATTTTGACAGTCTGTTTTCATTGGAATCAACATTTGGTCATTTGGTATGCAAGAAAGTGCTGTGGTTCCCAACTATTCTTTCAGGTGTATTGCTCACTATCCTACACCCTGCTGTGCTATCATTTGGGGAAAAAAGCAGCTTTTGGAAATCGTTTTCTCTCTGGATCTAATTTTACCGTTGGGTACACTCAAGTGGAATTTATAAAAAGCCCCCCCCCATTATTTTAAACACTTGTTTCAGGCACTACTTCTCCACTGCTGTCACCACTTATCCATGGAGTGCTAATGAAGAGCCAAGTGTACGTACACAAATAGACAGAAAGAGCAAAAGACAGATAGATTGATAGACTCAACCTCACTCTGTTCACCGAGTCAATTGAAGCCAGCTGTGTTTTAACATACATCATGATATGAAGGATTATATAAGCGACGCGCTGGCTAGACAACGACAGAGAGCAATAGAAATGCACCTGTGACAACAACAGTCTTTGTGTAGGAGAATGGATTAAAGGGGAAAAAAATCAAATGACAATTATCGACTGAGCACAGTTCATGCAGCTGCATGTCACTTCCATCCGCCCCCACCGCCGAAGCTCTGGAACAGGCCGTCTGAGCGATCAGATCATTGCGAGGGCGTCTGCAGACAGGGACTGATGTAAATCGGCGCAGTCTTGGCAAAATTGTATCTGCCTGTTGTCACTCCGCCATGCCCTGCATGAGACCAATCAGCACGTCTGTGTGGCTAGTAGGTGTGAAAGGCAGCCAAGGCTGCTAGCTCACCATCAGCTCTGAAACAACAGGAAGCAAAGGGAGGCATCTGGAACATTGCAGCCAGGAGGTGCACGCTATCTGCCACCTCCTCACATTTTTTCTGTCTTGTTTGACCAAACACTCTTAAAAATAAATGGTTCTTACTTTAAATGGCCTAAAACCTTCACGTTATGTGGACCTTACAAAGGTTGGTCACACTAGTACCTTTCTGCGTATAGGGGCTTCTAAAGAACAGTTCTTCAGGGAATCAAAAGTGGCTCTTCTGACACTCCAGAGAACCATTTTTCACACTCTGTATGTATTTATTCTGTGCAGGTTGCAAATGCATGCATTATAGAAAGTCAGTCCAACTTAAAAATTTAAGCCGACTCCTTTTTTTGAGTTAAATGAACTCAAAGTTTACT
This sequence comes from Crenuchus spilurus, assembly GCA_036984385.1. NCBI lineage: Eukaryota > Metazoa > Chordata > Actinopteri > Characiformes > Crenuchidae > Crenuchus > Crenuchus spilurus. The sequence goes on from BRDA01003330.1 coordinate 106,897, forward strand.
CAACTCAAACTTTTATAATTAATCAAACTTTCCACATCAGCAAGGGCTCTTTGCTTCACAATATCAGGTCCTCCACTTAGGCTTGGGTTTGAGCAGTTGTTAGAAGTTTGAGTTGTTGAGCCTCAAGTTGAATTAACTAAAAAAAAAACGAGTGTAGTAATTTTTTTATTTTACAGTGTGATCCCAATCGGTTATTTTCACCCAGTATTGCAAATCAAGTGTGGGTATTTCTTAGTTTCTCTGTGCAATCTGTGTTGTAATATCTGGCAACCCAAGCCAGAGGCAGAGGTTAGCATGAGTGAATGACCCTTCCTGACATATGTTACACATAATTGCAGGCCAGGAGTGTCATTAGGGATGATTTTTGACTCTGAATGTTTTTTTGAAAGTAAAATTTGTTCGCTCTCTACTACATATGTTAACTGGGAGACCAAATGTGGAGATTTTGCTGATTACCTGGAAAATCTCCCTCTTTTATACAGTCTAGTGTTGGCAAGTATGCAAATGGCTCTCAAAGCATTATCTGCTGAGTCATTAATCCCTCATTATGAAGCGTTTAGTGTATGTTAAAGGGCGATGGCTGGATTCATCTCAGGGCCAGGTCAGTCAGTGCTGGTTCCATGTTTGCAATTTGCATGATAATGGCATGGCCAGTGTGTTGGCCAAGGGTTTGTATTGTCAGCACCGCAGTGCTCATTTTGAATCTGGGGTATCACCCGTGTCATGCTGTATTTCAGCTTTGCAGGTCATTTTATTACCAAGCAGAGAGAACATTTTTGAGCAAGCAACCAGATTCAGTTACATCATCATTTCCTGAGGCCAAAGTACTGTTACTGTGCCAGTTAGTGACACTGACTTGGGATCGACCGAATGCTCACTTTGTGTTGTTCCTGTGACAAAACCTGGCTAGCAATTAGCAGTTTAGTGTTTTGTTTGTCTGACATATACATATTCAGTCAGAATGAAAAAGCTCCAAAACTACAAAAAGAAATGGAACAGGTGCACTATATATATATATATACAGTTATTCAAGGACATTTAATTACTGGATCATGCTTCAGGCACCATCTTTCCTGATGTACAGTATATGGTCATACCAGAATATTATGACCATCTAGCGCAGATGACATTTGTGAGGTATCTTGGCATGGACTGTATTAAGTGTATTAGGTCCGTAGAGGGTATCTGGTCCACTGTGGTGCCTCAATTGCTTGGTCCAACTTGCTAGAGTTGTTGTTTTGCTCAATTGCTCAACCACTGTTATGCCATTGGGAGGTTCACGTACAAGAAGTCCATTCTTGGTACACCTAGATGCCTCTAGAACATTGCAGTTTCCAAGATACTACCACCCTTCACCCAGTGCCCTGTTATCATGTCCTTTTGCACATCAGTCAAATCACTTCCTTCGACCATGAGGATAGCTTTGCACTCAGCTACAACTGGCTAGTGTACTCGCTTAGATTAGATTGGTCAGTGTTTCCAGTATCTGAACACATTTTAAAATTAGTTAGCATCCACTGAAGTGTTCCTTATGGAGGCAAAATTGGTTCTTTTCTGTTTTGACTCCAAATAACCCATTTTGGGACCCCTAATTCAGAGTGTATGTATGTATAGAGACTGCAAAGGAGTTGGGGTGCAAACTCAATACTAATACGCTTGATATCAGAAGAAATGCTGGACTAGCAGGTCTGGATACTACTGCACATTTTGTTATATGCCCCCTGAATATGTCCCTAAAGCATGACAGAGGTAAGGCCTCCTGATGCTCACCCCCCTCTGAGGATTCTCTCGCCATGAATTCACCTCTACCATTTGCCGTCCTTATCTTCCATTCCTGACTCTCTGACCCTGAACAACAAATAACCAAAGCTGGCCTCTGATTTCCCCCCTCCCCCATCACCTGCTGATGTGGTGACAGCCCACAGGCTTTCGCCTTGAAGGAGTGAGCTTTCTTCACACCTGTCCAAAGGGATAACACAGGCTGTGGCAGGCACAACTAATCTGTTCCAACGCTCAGTCACACTCAATTCCCAGCGGCATCTCCTCTTGTCCTTGAGCGTCTACCAGCCACCGTTAGCATTCCTGGACTTATAGTGGGCCTCAACTCCCACCACAACAGGGTTATTAGACAATGACAGACACCTTCTGACCACAAACTTTTATAGCCCAAAGAAGAGGAGCCTGACGAGGTGGACAGAAAGGTGTTGAGGGAACAGATATTACAATGATGGCAGGCATGATCTCAGATCTTGGGTTTGTAGTCTGTTTTGTTCCACTTCTTTTAGGTTTTAACTTTCAATAGAACCTTTTGTACTTTAAAATGTCTCTCATCTCCTCTCATCTCCTCTCTTCTCCTGTCCTTTCCTTTCCTCCGCTCTCCATTCCTCTCCTATCTTCTCTTCTTTTTCTCTCTCCTCTCATCTTCTCTATTCTCCTTCATCTCTTCTTCATTCTCCCTTCTTCTCTCTTTTCCTTTCCTCTAATTTCATCTTATTTCCTTTCCTCTTCTGTCTTCTCTTTTCCTTCTCTGTCTTCTCCTTTCCTCTCCTTTTTTGTCTCCTCTCATTTCCTCTCCCTTTCTCTCCTCTTCTTTCCTCTGCTCTCCTTTCCTCTCTTGTCTTCTCTTTCTCCTTGTCCTCTTCTCTCCTCTACTCTTTTCTGTTCTTTGTTCTTCTCATCATTTCTATTCTTGTTGACTCTCCTCTCATGGTCTTTCCTCCCTTACACTCATCCGTTCATCTCCTTTTCTTTCCACTTCTCTCCTTTACTTTACTTTCCATACATCCTTCCATCCATCATCTTAACCAAGGCCAGGTCAGGGTGCCAGTCCATGGCTGTGTTTAATTATGCAAAAACAATCAAGGAACAGTTAATCTTATAAAACTGCAGCGTTATGTCTAAAAAGAAAATGATCTAGCTTTCATAATTGTTTACTGTCATTTCCAATCTGCATAGTTTCAGTTACATACAACAACATATCCTAGCTCAAAGCATTTCAGAGTGGAAACTCATTATTTTGCAAATGTAAAGAACAAACTTAATTCATTAAATGTCAGTGGTCTTTACAACTTGTCCATTTTTGCAGCCTACAGCAGCAAACCTGTTTCAGAAGAGCATGCATATGTCATTTGGGAGCTTTTTCCATAATACAGTTTTCTTTTATTTAAAGGTTTTTTTTCTCTTTATACAGATTTTTTAACATCTTGTGACCTTAACAAAGGAGAATTCTAAAATGTCACTTATTCACTTAATAGGAAGATAAATTATACTTTTCTTTTCCACATATATTCATATATAACAATAAAGGCAATAATAATAATAATAATAATAATAATAATAATAATAATAATAATAATAATAATAATATTATTATTATTATTATTATTAAGTTACACTTATATAGCACCTTTCACAAACTCAATGATGCTTTATAATCAATGAAATAAAAAAAACAAACAAAAAAACAACAACAGGGTTTGTTGAAACGGTCAGTTGTCGGTTCTTTGTGGAGAATGTGAAGAGCATAAGGAACCGCCATATCATAGCAAAATTTGATATATCAGTTAAAGCCAAGAACAACTTATGAACTTATATGATTTTTTTCATCATATAAAGCAGTCTAGATACATAATAAAGTTTCATATATATATAGGGAGAAACAGGTCAAAGTGTTTTTTTTTTTTTCAATTTTTTTTTTTTCAAAACAACATTTTTATGAATTTATGTTTTGTTTTTGATAAAAATATGTACTCCGATAGATATCTGAGACTATTATCATTTACAGCAATAATACTGAGTGGCTAAGTTTTGTCACTAATGTGAGTGACACGATATCGACACAATATCTCAATAAGTTGCCCAGTGACTTGGGCCTGGTTTTCCCTGGCAGGGTCACATATATATACAGTCATGGCTGAAAGTGTTGGCACCCCTGAATTTTTTCCAGAAAATGAAGTATTTCTCCCAGAAAATTCTTGGAATTACACGTTTTGTTATACACATGTTTATTTCCTTTGTGTGTATATTGGAATGACACAAAAAAAACAGAGGAAAAAAATGGAAATTTGACATAATTTCACACAAAACTCCAAAAATGGGCCGGACAAAATTATTGGCACCTTTTCAAAATTGAAAGAGAGAGAGAGAGAGATTCTAATGTATACAATTAGATACATGTTTTTTTTGCCCCTTTGACAGAGGGTTTTGAAATACATGCAGATGTTTGACAGATGAAAGGAAACTGGGTCAGAAGGTTAAACAAGCACATTAGTTTCAAAGAATTAGCCTTTAGTAGTCATTTGATAGTTGAGGCTATACTGGGTTAAGTCCATGTGAGTAGGTTTAGATGGTTAGAGAGGTTTCTGAGCTTTCTTATATGAGAGAAGTTCAGTAACTCAAGGTGCTGAAAGCAGAAGAGGAAAGCAGTACAGGATGAGAGATGTTTTATCAGATGAGAGCATTAGTAAAGAGCGAGAAAGAGCAAGCGAGAGAGCTAGAGAGACAGAATAATGAAGGGTTATGGTGCAGAGTGCTATCAGAGTTGATGGGAGTTGGATTATAATTTGGATGGCTCTCGTACATAATGGAGGCTCACTGATATGTAATCAGTTTCCCATTCAACGCGGCAAATGGCTCCCAAAGCACTGTCTGCCGAGTCGTTAATCCCTCCTTATCAAGCATTTAGAGTATGTTAAAGGGCGGTCACTGGATTCATCTGAGGGCTGGGTCACAGTCAGAAGCGTTTCTATGTATGTAATTTGCATGATAATGGCGTGGCCTGTGTGTTGGCTAAGTGTTCAAATCCTCGGCACTCTGTAACAGAGCTGCTCTGTTTGATAAGGGGTATCACCCCACTAATGCTGTGTTTTAGCTTTGTGATGTACTAAAGAGATTTGCAGGTCATTTCATTACCAAGCAGGGAACGCATTGCTGAGCCTGGAGCCAGAATCAGTGACATGATTACTTCCCAAGGCCAAAAGGAGCTACGGTGCCAGCTAGCGACACTGACTCAGGATCAGCAGTTGAAGTGAATGCTTACCATCTTTCAGCCTAGGAGACCAGCCCTTTTGTATCTATACTCAGCTTCTTTACATACTTTGTATGTTTTTCAATGATCAGGATCCCCACAGGACCACCACAGTGCAGGTATTATTTGGATGGTGGATCATTCTCAGCACTGTAGGGACTAGGGGTGTAACACCAAATTCTGGGCCCAAGTTACCAGGCGCCCTATCCTTATTTCCTTTAATATTTAAAAAAAAAATAATAATTACAGACTCCTCAAGGGCTGTCCCCAACTTGGGGCCCTGGTAACTCAGTCCCACTATGATGCCCCTGGCAGATGATCAACATATAGTATAGCAAAGCATATCAAATCAGTGAAATTATTATGTGTACATTTAATTGATGTGTGTCTCTCTCTCTCTTTCTCTCTCTCTCTCTCCCTCTCTCGCTCTCTGTCTCTCTCCCTCTCTCGCTCTCTGTCTCTCTCCCTCTCTCGCTCTCTGTCTCTCTCGCTCTCTGTCTCTCTCTCTGTCTCTCTCTGTCTCTCTCTCTCTCTCTCTCTCTCTCTCTCTCTCGCACTCTCTCTCTCTCTCTCTCTCTCTCTCTCTCTTTTGCTCTCTGTCTCTCTCTCTCTGTCTCTCTCTCTCTCTCTCTCTCGCTCTCTGTCTCTCTCTCGCTCTCTGTCTCTCTCGCCCTCTGTCTCTCTCTCTCTCTCGCTCTCTGTCTCTCTCTCTCTGTCTCTCTCTCTCTATCTCTTTCTCTCTCTGCAGCAAGCCCAACAGGTCCTGGTGTGAAGGGCTATCCCGACCCAGTGGAGGTTGTCCGAGAGTCTAGCAGCACCACAGGCATGGTGGTTGGCATCGTGGCAGCCGCTGCCCTCTGCATCCTCATCCTCCTGTACGCCATGTACAAGTACCGCAACCGTGACGAAGGCTCCTACCATGTAGACGAGAGCCGAAACTACATCAGCAACTCGGCGCAGTCCAACGGCACCGTGGTCAAGGAGAAACCGGTCAACACGGCCAAGAGTGCCAGCAAGGGCAAGAAAAACAAGGACAAGGAGTACTATGTTTGATCACTCCTCCTTCGCTGGGTGCTTGCTGGACCAACTTTTCAAGGACTCGTTTTTTTTTGTCTATGAAAGAATAATACGAAAACCTATCCTGTGTATAATAACAAGAACAGATAAACAACTGATTTGAAA
>BRDA01003331.1:6185-21920 GCA_036984385.1 Crenuchus spilurus
TTTTTCGCATCTGTACTTTCCCACTATTGTAAGTCGCTTTGGATAAAAGCGTCCGCTAAATGCAATGTAATGTAATGTAATGTAATGTAATGAAACAAGTAGAAAATACTGTTTCAAATAACGGACATAGTTAAGTACTGCTATTTAATGTAAAGTAATACTTATTCAACAGTAATACACTGAAAGATAATTATTTAATACTTATTAAGAGTAGTAGTACTGTTACTGGTGTACTGGGAGCAGAATTCCGGCCAGTCCACACCCAGGGGTGGATTTGGAAAATCTGGGGCCCCAAGCAATGTTATGTCTGGGGGCGCTGATCAAACATTTTTTATAGTTATGGTTATGGTGCGGTGCGGACTTCAACATAAATTAAATTATTATTATTATTATTATTATTATTATTATTATTATTAATTATTAATAAATAGTAATTATTATACATAAATATTAAACATTACTTAAACATTATTATTCATACTATTTTATTAAGATTTACTAGTTACTATTAATAATACACTAATAATAACTATTAGTCATTATTATTATTAATAAAATGTATATTAATCATTAATAAAATACTAATTATTAAATATTAATAAACTGTCAAAAGCATGTAATATAAAAATATTACCCAATTCTGTGTTTCAACTTGATAGTCAACTTCAACTCATTGCCACCAATTTTACACTTATTTTTGAACTATATGGTCAGTAGATCTCATTTACACATAAGTAATTAGCAGAAATTCTTAAATATTTTGACAATAGTTACACTTAGAGGCATGCAAATGGTGGCTTATCACAGACACGCACACAGACTCAAACGTTAATGTATTGATATGAAACCTCTGATATTAAAATACGTCTAGCTGACGTGACACAGACAGAACAAACGTACATGTTAACAACTTACAATAGCAGGTGAACACGGACTGCTGGCCAACTTGCAAAACAGGTTTACAAGTCCAGATGCTGTTTGATGGAGTGACAGCTGGGACGACCAATCACACATTAGCAAGAAATGGCAGAGCCAATCGATGAGCTTGTTGGCTTCTGACTGAGTGGCCATTTTTTGCTGGGTCCTAGTGCTTGACCAGTTTGTTTTTATTATAGCGTAACACTGTTTTTGGATGGAAAAAACTGTAGAGGACCAAAACTGCCTTTTGAAAAAGCCCCTGCTCCCACCCCCACTCCCAAATTACATCTGTGGTGTATTGTATCTCTTTAATGTGGAACAACAAAAACAATTATGTTTAGTTGTTTTTTCAGTTGTTTTGCCAACCTTTTTTGGCCATCTCTGGGGCCCCAAGAAAATGTGTGGTTTGCGTGTTGGTTAAGTCCACCACTGTCCACACCTCAGTACTATCTCAATTACCATTAACCTCTTGAGCTCTTGTATTCTCCATCTACATCTTCATGGCCATACAGCAACTGCATGAGATATATACAAAATGTTGTTTGTTTTTGTAAACAAGCCCTTCAAATGTAATGTAATGTTTACAGTTTACTCCTAAACACTAAAAATGTAGGAGCTTTAGTCTCAGAAACATTTTTTTTTTCAGGCTGCACAGCACTAAAGGGACATTATGTAGGTTATGACCCTACGGTTTATTTGAAGGTTTCAGCTTTCATATGACTCCTCCCTTTTGTGTGTATCTTAGGAGACACTTATGTACCCTTATTGTAGTTGTCCAGTTATTTGTATTTCCCACCTCTGGATAGGAGTGAAATATTCTTATTGACCTTGGCTTAAGATTAGCACTGTTACCGAACCTGTCAATGTCCCATCTCTGCAGCTGAGCTGAAATCGGAGGAAGCTGCTGAGACTCAGCTGAATGGAGATAAAGAAGCGAGGGATGAGGCAGACGAGAGCCACAAAGACGACAAGAACGGCGCCAAGGCGCGCTTCATGTTCAACATTGCAGACGGAGGCTTCACAGGTGAGTTTAAGCGAGAAAACATATCCTTCCGGCAGGTTCTCCCCGAGGGACCATTACAGCGATGCTGCTGAAATCACGCACAGATGATGGTTGGTGTAAACATGAAGCGGATTTGTGTGCTTGTGTGCGTCTTTTTCAGAGCTGCACACTCTGTGGCAGAATGAAGAGCGTGTAGCTGTGTCATCTGGCAAGATGTACGACATCTGGCATCGCCGCCACGACTACTGGCTTCTGGCTGGCATTGTAACGTATCCTGTTTTAAGTCCCCGGCTGCTTTTAAACTCCACGAGCTGGGTTTCAACAACAGTGTGCACAGCAGAAATTGTTGTGTGGCTTAAAAGGAATGTGTCAAATGTAGGTACATGTTTGTTTCTCTTTTAGTTCTGATGCAGTTTCAAAAGAACAAATGAAGCCTGAGAAAGAAGCTGGCAGTCTTTATCTCGGCACGCTGCATTTTCTTGATGTGTTGTTAGCTGTTTGACCCCTTGACCAGGTTTTAGTCATGGTTATGCACGCTGGCAGGACATCCAGAACGATCCACGTTATGCCATCCTCAATGAGCCCTTCAAAACTGAGATGAACAAAGGAAACTACCTGGAGATGAAGAACAAGTTTTTGGCACGACGTTTCAAAGTAAGTGTCCTCCATTCACTATTACATTAGAACAGCGATTCTCAACTGGTGGGTTGCGGACACGTTCTGGGTGGGTCACGGACAGTTAAATTTTATACCAATTAAAATTAAAAAATAATTAATGCTTATCTGATTTTGTACTCATCTTTTATCTTGAAAAGAGACACAGAGAGGCAGGCGTCAGACGTGCGCAGCGTTCTCGTTGCCATGGTAACCACCATTTGTTTGCCCGTTACCCTTCTCTTTAAATTTGGGATGTTCGGAGGCAAGATGGCAAAATGCAAATATAATCCGGAGCATTTGAAGTGAAGATTTTCATTTAGACCGCCCACAAGCTCATCGATTGACTCAGACGTTTCTTGCTAACACGTGATTGGCGATCCCCGCTGTCACTCCATCAAACAGTAAACATGTGTTTTTACAAGTTAGCCAGCAGTTTGTGTTCACCTGCTGCTATAAGTTGTTAAGATGTTGGATGTTTGTTCTGTTTGTGTCCCGTCAGCTAGACGTATTTTAATATCAGAGGTTTCATATTAAAACTATTAACATTAACATTTGAGTCTGTGTCTGTGTGTGTGCTGCTACCAGTCTGTGATAAGCCGCCCATTTAGTGTAACTATTGTCAAAATAATTCAGAATTTCTATAATATAATTATATAGTATAATTTTATGTAAATGAGGTCTGTTACCATACAGTCCAAATATAAGTATAAAATTAGTGGTAGTGAGTGAAGTTGACTGAAAAAGTGAAACACAGAATTGGGTGATAATTTTATGCTACATGCTTTTAACAGTTTATAAATATTAAATAATAATATAATAATAATGTATTAATATTTTATTAATGATAAATATACATTTTAGTATTTTATTATTAATAACACTTAATAGTTGTTATTATTAATGTATTATTAACAGTATTGAGTAAAATATAAATCATAAATAGTAAGTAATGTATTGTAATAATAGTTATTAGTTAGTTTAATAATAGTAATGTAATTCATAATATTAATTTAATTTATGTTCCAGCACCCCTGCCCCGCCCCACCGGTCATGCCCCCCTAAAATCTCAAGGCTAGTTTTAAAAAATAAATGTGTTTGGTCTGTATTCTTTAAAAGTGGGTCGTGACTTAATGAGCACGAGAAAATGTGGGTCCCGGGCTAAGACCAGTTGAGAACCCCTGCATTAGAACATTTGCATCACTGTATACAACAGCCATAACATCAACACACTTTGTTAGCCTCCTTTCACCCTGTTCTTCAATGGTCAAGATGTCCACAGAGCACTGCAGTGACACTGATGTGGTGGTGGTGTGTTAGTGTGTGTTAGAGTGGATCAGACACAGCAGAGCTGCTGATGTTTATAAACACCTCAGTGTCACTACTGGAGTGAAAATAGTGCATCAACCAAAACTATCCAGACAGCAGCGGCCGTGACCACCAATGAAGGACTAGAGCACATGTGCAGAAATAGATGAGCTACTGCCACTCCTGCGTCTCATCCACTCATACCAGCACAACACACACAGACACACCACCACATCAGTGTCACTGTGGTGTAGAGAATGATCCACCACTCAAACCATATCTGCTCTGTGGGGTCCTGATCACTGAAGAATAGGTGAAAGGAAAAACAGATGGTCTACAGTCTGTAATGTAGAACTACACAGTGCATCTGCATGATCAGACTACCTCAGATTACCATCATCATTTTAAACATGAATACATTTTCCTTAGACTCATTTTATTCATTCATTCATTCTCTCTCTCTTTCTCTCTCTCTCTCTCTCTCAGTTGTTGGAGCAGGCTCTGGTGATAGAAGAGCAGTTGCGCAGAGCTGCGTATCTGAACATGACTCAGGATGCTAGTCACCCTGCCATGGCTCTGAACACTCGCTTTGCTGAAGTGGAGTGCTTGGCTGAGTCCCACCAGCACCTCTCCAAAGAGTCCCTCGCTGGAAACAAGCCAGCTAACGCAGTCCTGCACAAAGGTTTGTCTGCCTTGTCCTGAGACATTTAGCCTAGGGTGACCAGTCCCTGCTGTCCCTGACTGGAGCTGTCACAACAAATGTATTTATAATGTGTTACTTATAGCAGTACAAAGTAAATCTGCTAGTGTTAAATCAACACTGTTAGAGTTAAATTAACACTGAGGGGGTCAAAATGTAACACTCTCAGTGTTAATTTAACTCTAATAGTGTTGATTTAACACTGGCAGATTTACTGTGTATATACAGTCAAAGGAAAGTTTCTCGTATATGAGACATCATCTGCTGGGTGAGTGTAAAAGTGGGAATTATGTTATTGCTCAGTTTCCAACATCACCTGGTTAAAAGTCAACATCGCAAGTCTGTGTGTGTATGTGGAGCTGTTCTCTTCAGTGACAGTGTGCTGGTGTTGTTGCAGTGCTGAACCAGTTGGAGGAGCTGTTGAGTGATATGAAGGCTGATGTGACACGGCTGCCCTCCATGCTGTCCCGTATCCCTCCCGTATCTGCCCGTCTGCAGATGTCCGAGCGGAGCATCCTGAGCCGGCTTACAAGCCGAGGCAACGAACCACCTCCACAGCAGGTCAGAATCGATAGGTTAGCTAAAATGATGAGACAAGCTGTGTGTACATCTGTTTCAGCAGTGGGTTCAAAGGACTACAGGCAAATCAGATTTGTTTCTGAAATCAAACCTGCTGTGATGACTGCCCACGCTTTTACTTTCAAGTGATCAGATTGGATTTACGTGTCTGGACTTACCTGCATTGTTGTGGTAATGAGGTAGGCATCAGTACCTACAGACACTCTGGAGATGTGCCTTCACAGTTGCCAGATTCACAGTTTTCCTGCACATTTTTAAAAATGCAGACATAGGTATAATTTCAGAGGTGGTGGACTGTTGGTTTATGGACTGTTTAAAAAATGTCCCATGACCACCAAAAAACTCTTACAGCAACACAGTAGAAAATGTATAAATAAAGGTGTTTGAGATGCCGAAGGTAGACTTTCTAATATTAGATTAATTCAGTGGAGGGATCTGAAAATATAAATAAAAACAGAATAAAAGGAAAAGTATTATTTTAGAATGACTAAAATAAGCTTACAGTTAAGTAGATATTTTCTTCTCTGTCATTGTTTTACATTATTGGAATAATATGTACTTACATAAAACTGTTTAAATACAAAAACTAGCTTCCAATTATGTACTCATTTCCTTTTCTCTCATTGTCTTGTGATGAAATTTAATATACTACTACTGCTATAAATAATAATAATATTCATAATAATGCATGTATACATAGTACACACATATGAAATAATTCAAAAGTATGAAATAGAAAAAAAATGAATTAAATTAATCAAAAAGTAAGATTCAAATTTAAGAATAGTAATAAAGCTATTATAGCTTCCTCAAATGTCATTAAACTCTAAATTTTATGTTAGTTTGAAGCTTGTGTAGGATGGCTTTCTCTCAAAGTGGCCTGGAGATATTTTTTTGGGGATCTGGCAACCTGGGACTCTGCTGGGGTGCTCTTCTTGGATCTCTGTACTTCCGTCAGTCTGGATTTGATGTGGTCATTGTTTGTCATGTTGCGAGTGATGCAAAAGTCACTTTGAAATCCAATTTGAATGTCCAGAGTGTCCAAACTGAGACAAATCTGTACAAATCTCCAAATGTGGTTTGGATCTGATTTGCAAAAATCGAATTTCATGTGGTTTTTGGCTGTCCAGACTACTTAAAATCAATCTGCATACAATGTCCAAAAGCAGATTTGGGCTCGTTGTCTGAAAACGGCCTTTTATTTTCAGGACACGGACCCATTATCCATTCAATAGTATTTATATAATAACAGATTTTGAGCCACAATTTTATTTTTAGTTTCTCCTTTTTGTTATGTTGATTAGTATGCGTTAAAACAGTTTAGTCAGGCATCACCCTGGTTTGTTCTGATTTATTTCTGTCTTTAGCCTTTCCCCCAGGGCTCGTTTGGTTGTTCTCAGATGTACAGTAACAGTTTTGGAGGAGGATTCAGAGGGCCGGGAGGTGCAGCCATGGTTAACTATAGCCAAATGCCCCTGGGACCTTATGTCAGTGGTGAGTATCCTCAGCAGTGGCTCAGGGCTTCACTCCTGTAACTTTGAACTGGAGGCTCAAATCAGTATGTTTATCTACACAACAGCGCTGGGTCCATTCCTTCCTCATTGGTAATTATTATTATATTTAATAATTATAACTAAGTTTGTCATTGAAAATACTGAAAATCTTTTCTTTGTCCTTGTGTCTGTTGAATAATACAGTGTTTTGTGAAAGTATTCACCTCCCTTGGTGTTTTATTTATTTTGTTACATTACAACTTGTATTTAAAAGTTTTTTATCTGAATTGTATGTGGTGTGTCTGCACAAAATAGTCTAAGTTGGTATATATATATATATATATATATATATATTAAAAAAACATTTTTTGGAAAATAAAAAACCCTGAAAATTGGCATGTGCCAAAAGAGTATTCACCCTCTTTGCTATGAATCTCCTAAACAGTTCTGGTGCAACCATTTACTTTTGGAAGTCACATGCTTAGTGAAATGAAGTTTAACTGTGTGCAATCTAATTGTCACATGATCTGTCAGTATATGCACACCTTTTCTGAAAGGCCCCTGAGGCTGCAACACCATTAAGCAAGAGGCACCACTAAACAAACCACACAATGAAGACCAAGAAGATCTCCAAACAAGTCAGGGACAAAGTTTTTGAGAAGTACAAGTCAAGGTTAGGTTTTAAAAAATATCAAAATCTTTGATGATCTCCCAGAGCACCATGAAACCCATTATCATCAAAAGGACAGAACGGTACCACAACAAACCTGCCAAGAGAGGGCTGCTCACCAGAACTGTGAGACTAGGCAAGAATGGCATTAATCAGAGAAGATTATGCAAAGTTCCCAAGCAGAGACTGAAGTATCTGTCCATTTGACCACAATAAGCCTTACAGCCAAAAATAAAAGACTTGTTTTGAGTTTGCCAATAGACATGTGAGAGACCCAAATGTGGGAGGAGGAAGGTGCTCTGGTCAGATGAGACCAAAATTGAACTTTTCGTCCACTAAGGAAAAGGCTATGTCTGGCGCAAAACCAACACATCTCATCATCCAAAGAACACCATACCCACAGTGAAACATGATGGTGGCAGTATCAAGCTGTTGGGAAGTTTTTCAGCAGCAGGGACTGGGAAATTGGTCTGAGTCAAGAGGAAGATAGATGGTGCTAAATACACCGATATTCTTGAGCAAATCCTATTTCGGTTTGTCAGCTATTAGAGACTGGGGCGGAGGTTCACCTCACCAAAGCATACTGCTAAAGCACCACTCAAGTGGTTTAAGGAGAAACATGTAAATTTATTGGAATTGCCTAGTCAAAGCCCAGACCTCAGTCCAATTGAGCATCTGTGGTCAGATTTGAAGATTGCTTTTCTCAAAGAGGAAACCACCTAACTTGAAGAAGCTGGAGCAGTTTTGCTGGAGGAATGGGCAAAAAATCCAGTGGCAAAAGTGTCATCCAAAGTGACGTGCAGGTGTAATTGTTGCAAAAGGTGGCTCTAACAAGTACTGACTTTAGGGGGTGAATAGTTATGCACACTGAAGTTTTCTCTTATTTTGTCTTATTTGTTGTTGCTTCACAATAAAAGGAAAATCAAAAGTTCAAAGCTGTAGACATGTTCTGTAAATGAAATTCCAGGTTGTGAAATAGCAAAACATGAAAAATGCCAAGGTTGTGAATACTTTCACAAGACACTGTAGGTCAAGTGAAGGAACTAATTACAGATTTCAATTTTTCCTGCATTTTTAGGAAGTGTCCCAACTTCTCTGAAAATGGAGTTTGTAGATTTTGAAAAAGGAATAGTTCACTGAAAATCACATTTACATAATTTTCCTCTTTAGCCTACAGTTGATTATCTAAGATATGTTTGGTGTCTGAAATGTGTTCCTTTAGCTTGGTACTGTAACTACAAAGCTACTGTAGATAATAAGTAATGGAAAGTTGTTGTAGATCACAAGAATTATTGAAAAGAGAAAAAATAAACTTCACACAAAGAAGTCTGAGCTGATCAACTACATTTGAGATAAAGTGAAGCTGATTTCATTAAGCATGTATGAGACTGTTCCTTCATCACTTTGTTGATTACATTATGCTACTCTTTCTGTCGCTCTGAGTTGCCAGGTTCACAGTTTTTAGGATTCTTTCAAAATGTGTTGCAGCCACCAAAAAGTACTTAAAATACAGTAGAAAAGGAATAATTTGTGTTGTGAATGTATAATTGAGTCATTGAATACCTGAGAAGGTAAAACACTGGCAGTGAACCACTGGAGGAGAAAAAAGGAAAACGTTGGTAGAGCCACATTTGATGGCGATCTCTTGCATAAATTAATTCATGATTTATCTTAATGAATGATTAATGAACTGAAATATAGATTAGAACAAAGTGGAATTATTTATGTTCTCTCTCACTGTCTTACATTTTTATATGTAATAATAATAATAATAATAATAATAATAATAATAATAATAATAATAATAATTGCCACCATCATCTCCATATTGATAACATACAAAATGCTTCAGAAACATCTTAGCAGCTTCTCAGACATCTCTGGCTGAACACACATTATGGGCTGTTTAAGGTGTGGCTTTTTGGCAGACACTGGTCTGGAGAATTTTCTTGGACCTGGAAATCCTGGTATTGTTAGTGATGCTGGCTTTGATCACAGTTGTTAGGTTTGTGACTTTTCTGCCAAATTGAGCTATTTTGAAAATTCAGTCATGGGTAAAATTTCAGAGGAATGGGGTGCAGGTTTCCGGGATACTTTCAAAAATTTCCAAGGCTGCCAAAAAGCTCTTACAGTAACATAGTAGAAAAGTAGACTACATGACTACATAGTACTGTAATGAGTGGGTCATTAAAACATGAGGAGCAAAATCAGGCAGTGAAGAGCTGAAGTGCATTTGATGGAGATGTCTTAAGTAGACTTTCTAATATTAGATGATTGATTGGAATGATATATGAAAATAAAGATTAGAGCAGAGGAAGGAAAAGTAAAAACTATGTTTTAAATGAAAACAACAACTATTATATAATTTTTTTATCTTATGATATAGAATAGATAAAATAATAATAGTCATATGTTATTATAATACTACTACTAGTACTACTAATATTAATAATAATAGTTATTTAATAATACTTAATTAATTATTAACAATTACTATTACTACTACTTTTACTACTAACACTATTATTATTATTATTATTATTATTAATAATAATAATAATAATAATAATAATATACTAACTGCTTCATAAAGTAGAAAACAGAAAATAAAATTAATGACAAACTAAGATTAAATTCATATTTATATATAATATTTGCTTTTTCTAATGTCCGTGATTGGACTCTTTTGGGCTGGTTTCAGCTTGTGTGGGCGACTTCCTGTCACACATTAGGCTGGAGATATTTTGTGGGACCTGGCTTTGTTAGATCCAGCCTAATTTTGCTTGTTCTGTCCTCTTGTAGTGTCCTCAAACGGTCCTCCACCACCAACCAGCCATTTAGAGAAGAAGTCCACCGACGCTCTGAGAGACCTGTCCCCCTCTGAGCTGAAGTCCAGCAAGCCCAGCGATGTTATCTGCATTGAGGATTAGCCATGACTGCTCCTGTGCTCTCTCTGACATCACTCTGGATGTTATTCTGCTATGAATGAGCACTACACATGGAGAGAACCGACCTTTTGCACTTTTGTCTTGAAGAATTCACGCAAACCTGACAGTTCAGTAGGCTCCTGCTACTTTTTTTTTATTTTTACTTCTGTGATTTATGAAAAGGTCTATTTAAGGATGGAGACAGGACTGGAGAGTTTTATTGCACTGGACGACAGGTCTGGCTGCTTGAGAAGGATGGATTTGAATCGCTCTGTGGAAGACACTTATCATCTCTGCATATATTGAGCCATTTAAATGGGGAGGAGGTGCTTGTCTCAGACTTGAATCCTGCACTATAAACCCACTCCTTTTGGGACATAATGTACAATCTTTCCTTCAGCTGCGCCTCAGACACCTTCATTTGCCCCTATTTGCTTGAAAACAACGCAGCACTTTTGCCCCCTAGTGGTTCTTTCTATGTAGTGAATGTGAAAGAAGACAAAAATACAATGTGTCCAAATGTTTGTGGACACCCCTTTTAATGAATACATTCGGCTACTTTAAGTTGCATCCATTGTTGACACAGATGTGCAAATGTACACACAGCTTGTCTAGTCCCTGTAGAGAAGTTGCCAATAGAATAGGACTCTCTGGAGCAGAGAAACGTGAACCTATTGGCACCATGTCTAATGCCAGGTGTGGGCTAGAGGAGTATAAAGCCCCCCAGCACTGAGCTGTGGAGTGGAACTGTGTTCTCTGGAATGATGGAGCTCCATCCAGTATTTGGGATGAGTTTGGGGATGAGTTGGTAGTGACCATCCAACATCCTGACCTCAGTAATGCTATTGTTGCTGAATGCAATCAAATCCTCACAGCAATGCTCCAAAATAGTATAAAGTCTTCACTGCAGAGACATTTACTCCAACAAAAGCAGGATAAACTCTTTTTTTATTATTTCAGAAGAAACAATGAATGAGCAGGTGTCCCAGTACTTTTGTCCATATAGAGTAGTGCGACTACAGTTGCCTCAGTGAGTTAAATCATATATACAAGGAGAGTGCTCATCTCACCCAGTTGCTTTAGTTATGAATTATGCCGAATCCCTTTGTTTGGAATGCATTGTACAGTGATTTAAAGGCATCTTCATGAACTGATGGATAACGGGATGGATGTAAAGGCATTTTGTGCACTATGATGCAATCTCTGCCTGTATCATAAGAATTATTTAGCCATAACCTAGACTTAACTTACAGGCCCGGCAGGTTTTTCTATCCCTTTTTGCTCGATAATATCAACATAAGTATCTTAATCATAAATTGGTATCCTGACAGGTTCCCAATACAAAACTAGCTGTAGTTTGAATTTGTCTGTGAAACATTTCCTTAATCTCTGAATGTCTGTGAGCAAAAAGTGAGCATTTGTTTTCTTTGTTTTAGTCCAGTTTTGGGTCCTCGGCTACCTGCCAATGTCTGTACACAGCGTAATGGGTCCACAGTGCTATGGTGCAGTATTCTGCATATATTAGGGTAAGGACAGGTCAGTTTCAGGCCTGTATTACAGAGACTCTACTTACAAAAAGTGCTTGAGCCGATAATTTATCTTAATTTATGGAATATTATGTGCCGTGTGCTCCTCTATGTAGAGGGAAACGTTTTATATTTTCAACCATGTCGATGCTTTTAGAGGAGCAATTGGTCATTTTGCAATATTTATTAAAATAATAATAATTTTTTTGTTTTTTATATACAATACACCACACACTAAATGAACTGGTGTATGCTCTATAGTAGCTGCCAACACTGATACAAATCAAATGGCTCCTTTTTGGTGTCTGAATGGGATTTATGTCAGGGTATCTGGCAACCCAACCCATAGGCAGAGGTGAGAATGCACAATCACTTGACTCCTCTGGGCATTGTTGGGGTGGATTGAATCCCTAAATGTTTAGATGCCAGCTGTGATAGTTTCAGCGCCACCACTGAATGTTTTTTGAAAGTGAAAGTAAAATTTTGCACTCTCCCTCTGGTGGTGGGCAGGGCATTATACTATTTTAGCCAAAACCAGGACAGTGTCAGTGTATCGCTGGGCGCACACAGACACACTCATCAGGGCGATTTAGAGTAACCAATTCACCTGACCTCCATGTTTTTGGACTGTGGGACCTCTGTCAAACCAGACACCCATGTAGACATTGGGAGAACATGGAAACTCACACATGAATCCATCCTTTTACCCCTTTTTCCAAATATATTTGATTATTTATCCTGTTTATTTCCCGATTTCATAATAATAAAAACTATTTTTCTGTTTTGGGTGGGATATATGTTGTGATATCTGGCAACCCATCTAAGAGGCAGAGGTTAACGTGTGCAAATGGCCCTGACTTGTTGCTGCAGTATGCTGAGGGGTGTCTTGGGGTGCTCAATCCTTGATTGTTTTGATGCCAGCCCCAAATGTTTTTTGAAAGTGAAAGTAGACTACATATGGTCACCATTTTGCTGATACACTGGAAAATCAGTACTGTGCCTAATGGCGTTATGTTGGGCATTCAGAGCTCATTCTGAGTCCTGAAAGTTTGTTTAAAGTGAAAGTAAAGTTTGTACACCCCCTCTACATATGTTTGCCAGGCAACCATTTCTTTTTTCAAAGAATGTCCATAGATCCCCAATATGGGGGCATCCATTTAAAATAGGGTTAGTACAGAATCTCTGATACATCCAGGTCACTAGGTGTCAGTGTAATGGTTGTTTACTAACCTGATGAATAAACATTGGACAAAATGGCTGATTGCTCCTCATACTGAATGTTTCATTGTGATCTTGGGGCTGAAAACTTGAAAAACGTTTGCTGTTTTCTCCAAAGACAAGCAACGTATTGAGTACATAATGAAAACTTTACTTAATACAATTGTGCACATCATTTCCATGTGAATATATGACATCAGCACATTCCTGTCATTTTGACCTTGATGTATTTTATTTGGAAATGATTTATACATTTGAATTGAGTAAATTCAAAGCATCAGAAATGTTTCTTGCTTAATATATTGTGCATTTTTCTCTGTATGTTAGTGTTTTGAAGGGAACTAATGGGCTCCATTTTGGTGGAAATGGGCTGTTTTGGGGTTTACTTTGAAAATACTTTGCTCTGTGTTTTAAGGAACGCCTTTAATGTGAAGTCCATGTTCATCTGAATGGGTCTATAGACACTCAGTGACTTCCATGCAGGTGAATGATGACATTCCTGACGTCTTCAGCATCTCATTTCTGCTGTTTTGTGTTTGTGCACCTGAAGGCCATGCCTTGGTGTGGTTTGTTTTTGTTTTTCGCATTCTGACACCAGTGTAAATGGCTATGATAGTGCTCATGCTAAACCTGTTCATTGCACACATTGTAGTTCAGTACTTGAATGGTGTTCCTATTTGTGTAGACTATGAATGTGGGGAAAAAATGAAACATAGTTCAGTATTCATACAAACAAAACAAAACCTCAAGTCATTCACATCACATGAAAAGAGCCTCAAAACATGAATCCAAACTTTACTGTCATCAAAAAGATTGTATGTAATAATGAACTTGGGTTTTTGGTTTTAAATGATTTGATTATACACTTTTTTTCCTTTCTTTTTTTTTATCGTAGTGCAGATGTTGACATTGAGCTCCGGTTAAATGCAATCAAACTGAAGCTAATATGAATGTATTGAATATAAGCAAAAGCTTCAGTCTAATACTAGAAGTGTTCTTGTTAATGTACACTAGGCTTCAAAAGCTGCCGAAAGGCTCCAGTGGTTCGAAGGCCCCATCGTCGCAGCATGCACTGTCTGACATCTTTGGTTTGCTTTGGAACGACGGCGGCTAGCTAAGCTATGGACTAAAGCATAAATCTAAGCAGTATTGCTGTTTTCTTTAAGATAACGGAATGAAACAGAATAGAGGTGAATCGTCATCATTTTACTTTGTACTTGAGTGTATTTGTTTAATGTGTTTTAATAAATTCTCTCCAATAAGAACCTGCTGGACCCTGAGACCATTGCTCTTCCTGGATGGTCGATTAAAGGGACCACTGAAGTCTTTATGCCCATTTTAGCTCTGTGTCTAAGAGGATCTTATTTATGGGAATGATGAATGGAGTTTTAAGTAATCACCTGTTTTGCACCCTTGAAAGACAAAAATGTTAAAAACCTGATATGGTATATATTTATCCTCAGAATATCACTGGATGCTGGTAATTATGAGCTTATTTATCAGTTAAAATGCAAACAAAACATGTGAACACTTCCTAAAAATGCAAAAGATACTGAAATCCGAATTTTGTTAATTGTTTTTATTTCACAGACTAGAAGATATTTTCGGTGTTTCTATGTTTCAATGATTAACTTTCACACACACCATGCCAGCTCAGGCCGGGTTTCTGCGCTCGCTTAGCCTGGTCCTAGGCTTAGCCGGCTCAGCCATTAGAGCCAATCCTAATCCCGAAGTTACGGATCTGGCTTGCTGAATTCCCTTACCTACATTGTTCCAACATGCCAGTGGCTGTTCATCTTGGAGACCTGTTGCGGATATGGGTACGGCCCGGCGCAAGATTCACTCACATTCATTTTCTAACAAATTTAGAAATTGATGCCTGAAACACGCTCTAAAAAGTTGTGACAGAGGCAGGTTTACCATTGGGTCACATCTCGCAATTATACAACCCCAAATCAGAAAACGGTGAAAATGAATAAAAAGCAAAACCCTTATGGAAACACCAACAAAAAAATCAGTGACGTCGCCCGGTATGGCGCAGCCGGGGCCCCACCCTGGAGCCAGGCCCGGGGTTGGGGCTCATATGCGAGCGCCTGGTTGCCGGGCCTTTGCCCACGGGGCCCGGCCGGGCCCAGCCCGAACTGGCGATGTGGGCCTGACCTCCTGTGGGTTCACCACCCACAGATGCAACCGTAAGGGGCCGGTGCAATGTGGATTAGGTGGCAGCCGAAGGTGGGGTCCTCGGCGACCTGATCCTCGGACAGGGCAGCTAGCTGTTGGGACATGGAATGTCACCACGCTAGGGGGAAAAGAGCCTGAGCTTGTGCGGAAGGCTGAGAGGTACCAGCTAGATATAGTTGGACTCACCTCCACGCACAGCATGGGCTCCGGAACCCAGCTCCTTGAGAGGGGCTGGACTCTTCATTTCTCTGGAGTTGCCCATGGTGAACGGCGGCGGGCTGGTGTAGGTGTGCTCCCCAGCTTAGCCGCTATGTGTTGGAGTTTACTGCGGTGAACGAGAGGGTTGCCTGTCTTTGCCTTCGGGTTGGGGACAGGGCTTTGGCTGTTGTTTGTGCCTATGGGCCAAATGGCAGCACAGAGTATTCAGCCTTCTCGGAGTCCCTTGTAGGGGTACTGAGAAGTGCTCCAACAGGGGACTCCATTGTTCTACTGGGGGATTTCAACGCTCACGTGGGCAATGACAGTGACACCTGGAGGGGCGGGATTGGGAGGAACGGC
>BRDA01003332.1:0-10315 GCA_036984385.1 Crenuchus spilurus
AAAAAAATTAGACCAATAATATATTTCCTCTAAGAACAGCTTTATGTTGAGAACTGACGTTTTTTATTATTTTTTTTAGAACAGGACAATACAGCTGCAATACTTGGCAGACACACAAAATGGCAGCACAAGACTTTCCATCAACAACCATTGAACAAATTACTGCTTCATATTTTAACACTTTACACACATCCTAGAGGACTGGTGGAGATACTTACCCTTTATCTTATATAAAAGTATAAAATAATCCTTTATGTTCATCTGTGTTTACTGTTTCATTTGATTAAGACCTCCAGTGTTTAGTCTCCAGTGTTCTTCTCTTCAGCTCTCTGACATAACATTACATCAGTAAATACTGCTCTGATAAATCTACTGTGCACATATTACAGATTAGTCCTCTAAATAAATCTCCTTTAAAATGAAAAATAATCCCGTCTAGAGTAGAGAGACTGAGTGATAAAATATACAGTCTCTCTTTTACAGGTTCAGTTTCCTCCAGTTCTCTAAAAGTCCACTTCACCCATCATTAATTTACATTTATTAGTTTTATTTTATTCATTTAGATTTATTAGAGTTTTATTTTATTTATTTAGATTTATTAGAGTTTTATTTTATTTATTTAGATTTATTAGAGTTTTATTTTATTCATTTAGATTTATTGGAGTTTTATTTTATTTATTTAGATTTATTAGAGTTTTATTTTATTCATTTACATTTCTTAAAGTTTTATTTTATTTATTTACATTTATTAGAGTTTTATTTTATTTATTTAGATTTATTAAAGTTTTATTTTATTTATTTAGATTTATTAAAGTTTTATTTTATTTATTTACATTTATTAGAGTTTTATTTTATTTATTTAGATTTATTAGAGTTTTATTTTATTCATTTAGATTTATTGGAGTTTTATTTTATTTATTTAGATTTATTAGAGTTTTATTTTATTTATTTACATTTATTAGAGTTTTGTTTTATTTATTTACATTTATTAGAGTTTTATTTCTGCCTGCACAGTAAGGATTTGATGTATCTGAGGGTGAAAGGATGAGTATAAGAGGATGAGCACATCTCTGACACTGTTCATGTTCCAGCTCTGTTAAGTGTCTCTACAATAAAAATTACTTCTACACCTTCTCTCTTCAGTTTTGTCAGAACTTTTCTTAAATTTCTCAAAAATATTTACATTATAAGTGACTTTGATTGTTTTTGGGTTTTGCACCAGATGTCTTTAAGTCCCTGAAAGTCTACAGGTTATAAATTACACCCCTGTGCTACACAAAACAGTAGCCTGAACATAATCATTAAAGTTTATATATATATATATATATATATATATATATATATATATATATATATATATATATATATATATATTCTCATTATCCCTTCATTTCTTTTTTTCCATTTCCAGTTTATTGGGTTTTTAAAGTACTTGGCATTTACAATATATGTGCACTCAGATTGCACAGTAAAAATATATAAACACACGTCAAGAACTGATAACAGATCAGAATATGACTATCAAAACTAGAACACAAACAAAAAAGGTAAAAAAGACAAAGAGGAAAAAGTAACGATAAAAATGATAAATACATAAATAAAGAGAAATAAACATGAACAAGTATCAAATATCCACTCCACCCATCTGCCTCACATCTATCCAGTCATTCACTTTAAGGGACAAAAACACTAATATGGAAGATATATGTCAGTCATTTGTATCATTCTGGAATTGCTGGTAAGCTCAAATGTGTTACAAAAGAAAGGGGTCCCGGTCCACATGGCCCGACATTTCCTTGTAGACCCTTTGAGTGTATGGTTTATTTTCTCTAACTTTACACAATTTAAGACCCAAGGGCCACCGGGGATTTCCATTTGAGCCAAATTAATCTTCTTGCCAACAAAGTAGTGAAAGCAATCAGATCATTATTCATTTTAGTTAACTGTAGATGGGGAAACCCCAAATAATGCAATATAAGGGTCTGGGCTTAATCAATGTTTCACTTACAGCAGAAAGTGTATATCGTTCCACAAGTCTTCCAGAGTTGGGCAGCTCCAAAACATGCACATGGTTTGCAGGAGATTGACTACATTGCTCAGAGTTGGGATGTACATTGTCATAAATTTTGGATAGTTTTTCCTTGGTCCAGGAGGCTCTGTGAATGAGGTTGTACTGAGAAAGGCTGTGACGGGCACAGATGGAGGAGGTATGCACCCTTTTTAGTATCTTCTCCCACAGTTTGTCAGTTATTTCTTTCCCCAGTTCCTCTTCCCACAAAGATCTAGTTTTATGTAGTGGACTGTTTTGTACAGAACTAATTTGTTTATGAATTGCTGCTAAAGCACCCTGTAGTGTAGAAACAGGGGTTAGAAAAATATCCAATAGCATTTCATCAGGTAGAGTGGGGAACTGTGTAGATACGGATATAGCTTCAGATCTGTAAGTACCTAAAAAAATGATGTCTAGGGAGACCATATTTGACAGACAGCTGTTCAAATGTAGAAAATGTTTTGTCTATATAGAGATCTTTAAGTTGCTTGATACCCAGATTTGACCACACTGTGAAAGCTTTGTCGACAGTGGATGGAGGAAAAGCTGGATTGTAAGCCACTGAGAGAAGTTGTCTGAAATCCAAAATGTCATCTGTATGGTTCCAAATGTTCAGTGTTGTTTTGACACATATTTTTGGTGAAAGAAGAGTAATGATCTGTGATGGAGGAGTGGGCAAGGGAGGACAGTGATGCCGGTCTTACTGAGATCACTTCTAACTCTAGCCAAACTGGAGTTAAAGATGCCTCCTCATGCTGCAGCCAATACTGAATAATCCTGATATGAGCAGCCCAGTAATAGGCTCTGAAATCTGGCAATGCAAGGCCTCCTTCTGATTTAGGTCTCTGCAGGAGTTGCTTATGTATAATGAGACTTTTTTGTCCCATATAAAAGGCAGAATTAGACTATTTTTTAATTGGGGAGAGCAATAGGAAGGCACTGAAAAAGATAACGGAATTTAGGGAGAATATTCATTTTGAAGAAGTGACTCTTGCCACTAACGAGAGTTGTAGCAGAGACCAGCGCTCCACATCATCTGTCACTCCAGCCAAAAGAGGAGTAAAGTTGGCCTGGAATAGATTTTGAACTCTATTGGTAACCTTCACACCCAAATAAACAAAGCTCTCATGAGCGACCCTGATGTGTTGATCGCTGTAAAGAGAAATAATTTGACTGGGTATTATTGGTTCTAACAGACGCTTGGGGAGATAAATACAAAAGTCTAATCCAAGTAATGAATTTGGAGCTCAGGCCAAACTTTTGCAGGGTGTAAAACACTCCACCCGGTCAAACGCCTTCTCAGCATCTAAAGATATGATGGCTTCAGAAGTCTTGTCTACTGATGGAGTATATATATATATATATAGTATTAAATAATCTTTGAAGATTGAAAAATGAATGTCTATTTTAATGAACCCTGTTTGGTCCGGCGAGATCATTTGAGGGAGTACTGTTTCAAGACGTAATGCTAACGTTTTTGCTAAAATTTTGTAATCCACATTCAACAAGCTAATTGGGGCGGTCTGATGCACAGTCCGTGGGATCTTTGTCTTTTTTAAGAATGAGGCAGATAACTGCCTGGGTAGGAGTTTATGGGAGGACACAATTTGTAAAGGCTTCATTGTACATTTCTGTTAGGACAGGGGCTATTTTAGAAAATAATTTATTACAAAATTCAGCCCCATAGCCATCAGGACCAGGACTTTTCCCAGACTGGAGAGAATTTACAGCTTTAAACAGTTCCTCTATAGGGATTGGTTGCTCCAGTATTCCAACCAAATCCTTATTAACTGAAGGGATATCCAGAGAGTGGAAGAATTTGTCCATTTCTGATTTACATTACATTACATTACATTTAGCGGATGCTTTTATCCAAAGCGATTTGTCCACTTCACATTCTGAAGTATATAAAGACTGAAAAAACCTCTTAAATTCATCATTAATCTCTTTAGGGATCCCAAACTGTGTGTGTATTTTGGTGATCTGCTCCATCACTGTCCATTGTCGTAATTTATGGGCTAATAATTTCCCAGCCTTGTCTCCTTGTTCATAATGTGAGCTTCTAGATCTAATGAACAGTTCAGTAGTTTGGTCGGCCAATTCTGTCAAATTCAAATTCAAATGTCAAATTCTGCTTGTAAAATTAGCCGCTGTTTGAATATTTCTGGAGATTAGATTTAATCTAATTGGGAGATCTGGTGTGTTAACTCAGAGAGCTTCCTCTTTTTAAGTTTCTTCATATATGCTGTATATGAGATGATTTCACCTCTTATATATTCTTTTAGGCTTTCCCAGAGAGGAGATGCAGAAAGGAGTCTTAGTCATACTGAAGAAAAGTCAGTCTGAGCTGAGATAAAGGTGACAAAGGCTTCATTACTGAACAGTTGTGTGTTTAGTCACCATGCAGGTCGAGGTATTTTAACATTCTGTAAAGTCACCTCCATAGTAACCGGAGCATGATGTGATATTATAATTGGATTGTATGAGCATGAAGATATTGAGTGAAGCAGTCTATCATCTATTAAAAAGTAATCTATACGTGTGGTGAACTGATGAAGTCTCCACCTAATATGAACCTGAGAGCTCAGACCTGGTAGTGTAGAGAAGACTGATCTAAAAAAATCTCTATTATCCCAATTTGGTGCATAAATATGAGCCAGTCTCGTTATCCCTTATTATCCTAATGTGAGTGAGAAGTCATTAAAGTGTTTCACTGCCAGTGGTACCAGGTATGACTGTGTTTTAAACTTTTTGTATCTTGTGAACTGGGCCAGAACAGAACTTGTTAGAACTTCAGCCGGAGGTTAGAATACAATAGAATAGCTTTTATTGTCACTGAGAAAAGAGTGATATCATCATTATTAAAGCAGTGAAACACAGTTTAGCATCATCTCAGACAACAGTGTGAAAAAAGTACAAACAAGAGAAACAGATTCCATACGTGTGTAAAAAGAGTCTATACATATATACAAATATACACATTTACAAGACAGATAAGAGAACATTAAATACACAAGTACTTCTGATTGTTTTAAAGTGATGCACAGCTGGTCATCAGGTTGTATGGGCTGGATGGGCTGGATGAGGGTGTTGGGTGATGGTTTTCACAGTCTGATGAAGGAAGCTGTGTTTCAGTCTGTTAGTTTTTGTCTGTATGTGGTTCTGCAGTGTCCTCCACCTGCTGTTGGCTGGTAGTGCCAGACTTCTCTTCTCATCATGTCTTTTGTTTTGTACCTGACTGTTCTGTGCTGTCATCGACAGTTGGAGCAGAAGTTTTAACACTTTTGTTACATAACATAAGGCCACATTTCATAAAAGTCTATTTTAGACTGTGAAACACTTCTTCATTTGTATTCAGTGGTGAGATGGACATGAACAGCTGAACTGCAGATTTAAGGCAGGATTTAAGAGCTGTGAGCTGATATGTGTGTGACTGATGTCAGATTCACAAGAGAAACAGTCTCCAAATGTCCATTTCCTTCAGCTTTCAGGTCACCATTCTGCTTTTCCTCATCAGTCACAGGCCCATCACCAGCATCCATCACTGGACTGTACTGCTGTACGTGCTGCATGTTTATGGGTGTGTGCTGATTCTGTCGTAAGCGTTTCTGCAGCTGCAGAATCACTACAATCAGCACTACAATCACCAGAATAGTGACAACCAGCAACCCTATTAACAGCCCCACCAGCAGCAGCAGCATCCTACATCTGTCCTCATCTGCAGACACACATAACATCAGCATTCAGACATTGAACACAGTGTAAATATTACATTTAGCACTGATAGTACAGTATATAACACATATATAACACACGAGAGGCCAATTTAAACGTTTTTCACTTTTTCAACACTTCATATGTTCACCTTTTCTACTGCAGACAGCCTCGGCACTGCTGCCCCAAAACCTTTTTCCACCCATGTAGCTCCAGATCATCACAGCCACCTCAGGTCTGTCCTGTTGGGCTGAAGTAGATCATCTGATAGTCAAGTTAAATGTATTTATAAAGCTCTTTTTACAGCTGATGTCACAAAGCAGCGTTACAGAGTTACCCATAATCCTCTGGTCTACTAATAAGTTATTGATAAATCACACAATCCTATGAAGCTGTGTAGTGTTCAGGTACTGAGATGGTGACAGTAATGAAACAGGGATGATGATGATGCTGATGATAATAATGATAACAGCCACTAAAGTCCATATAAACCTGGTTGTTGTCAGTAGTTCAGGACATCTGGAGCAGGTCTCAGTAGTTGGTTGTAGAGTTCTGTATTACTGCAGGACTCCTGCAGGACCCGTCACAATACTTTACAGCGCGGAACCAAAATTAATTGTGTTTGGTGGGAGCGGGCGAGCAGTCAGTCCAGACAACAAAAGAGCGGGACCAGACATGTCTAAAAATCCCACAAATTAATAAAGTCTATAAAATGATGATAATCATGCAGAGATGATTTGCATAATGACCATAAACACAGATTATCAGTCAGACAGTCAAAATACTGACGGAGCATCATGTGATCATTAAGTGACGCATCAGACAGAAACAATGGAGCCTGCAGATGGTCAGTCTCACACACACACACACATACACACACACACTCGCTTTCTCTCTCTCTCTCTCTCTCTCTCTCACACACACACACACACACACACACACACACACACACACACACTCTTTCTGTCTCTCTCTCTCTCTCTCACACACACACACACACACACACACTCACTCTGTGCTGCTGTAATAAATATTAACTTAAACATAAGTAATATGCTGCTGCTGCTGTAATAAATATGTAAGGTTTAAGCTCTGTATAGTTAATCTGATTGAGGTGAGGATCAGGGACAGTACTAATGCCAGACTAAGGAGCTATAATTCCGGGTCTTTTCTCAATAGCTCTGGATCTTACATCCAACCCAGAACCGATCCACCAACATCCACTCCCCTCTTTTTGCCCCTCCAAACAAGACTGTTCACGCATGTCCCACACACCCCGGATGACAAACTCAACTCAACTCGTGTGCACGAACGCCCCCCGTGGGGACTGTGGGCAGACATGTTTATGTGGCGGGCAGGAGCGGAACCAAATATGATTTTTTTCACGAGAACAGGCCGAAAACATGCAGGAGTGCGTGGGAGCTAACAAACCAGTCCCACCAGTCAGTGCAGCCCTGGACCTACAACCTTTCTATAATGTAAAGTATTAATTACCAAAAGCTGAACTGAACAGATATGTTTTCAGCCTAGTCTTAAAGGTTGAGACTGTGACTGAGTCCCGAACATTGTCTGGGAGGTTATTCCAAAGATGAGGGGCCGTATAAGAGAAGGTTCTTCCCCCTGCTGATGATTTCTGAATTCTGGGAACTATCAAGAAGCAGCACCCTGTGATCTACTGTAAGTAAACGAGATGGTTCATAATAGGAAATAAGGTCTTGTAAATACTCAGGGGCAAGACCATGTAGGGCTTTATACGTCAATAAAAGAATTTTATATTAGATTCGGTATTTAACTGGAACCCAGTGTAGTGCTGATAAAACTGGGCTAATATGATCAAATTTTCTGGTTTTAGTAAGAACCTTTAAGGTAAGAAGGTTTAAGGGCAGCATATAAAGTATAAATAATAAAGGTCCTAAGATAGATCCTTGTGGAACTCCATATCTCACTTGGCCCCAGTGATCTGATCAGGTTCATGACAAACAAGCCCATCTAAGCTGAACAGACTGTAATCTCATCTGATCAGTAATGTTCTCACAGTATTCAGTAAATGTCTCTAGTAAAGTTTAATATTGAGTTTTTGTACCAAAGAGTAAGCAGGGTACCATCTATATGTTATACAATGTACTTCACACAGTCTGAACAGTCACAGAAACTTTAAATTGAGGATCTGTGTCAAGTCTGAAGCAATATCACAATAACATAAGTGACGCGGCACACTGGTGTATCACTTCTGTTGAGAACATTTACTATCAAACCCAAATAACATCAGTCAGCAGAAACATCTCTGGTGTCTTAAGTTTCCTTCTTTAACCGTTTCAATATTTAGCATTGCATCACACACTATGTTGAGTTAAATATGCTCAGGTGGACCGGCTTATATGGTTTCTGATCAGGACCAGGTCTAGATTTAGGTGAGGTTTAGACAGCTGTGTAGGACGTCATCTCATGTGAAGCTCCATCTGACTGAAATACATCTGAATGTTGACATAATGTGAGGTTCAGTAACGGCTCACTTCACGTATGACTTAACAGTTTATTGTAAAGTTCTATAATATTGTAAACGTGTGTATGAGCACTTTATTAGAAGCACCTGTACACCTTTATTATCTAAGCTTCAGGTAACGTTCACATCAGTCATCAGATTGGGGGATAATAATGAGCTCAGTGGCACAGCTGTTGGTGCAGATGTGCTGATTTCAGTAGTTATACATCTGCTGATTTGGGATTTAGATGCACAAACGTCTGTAGAGTTCACTCTAAATCAGACCTGGGTATTGTATGGCCTGCGGGCCACATACAGCCTTTCAAGCTATTACACTTATTTTGACTGCATTTGGACCCAATCATGACTATTAATATCATTACTGTTTTACACTACAGCACAGTGTCAGACTTAACTGATGATGTAAATCTCTTTCTGTAGGCTGATCAGAGGAGGATGGATCCCCTTTGTGAGTCTTGGTTCCTCCCAAGGTTTCTTCTTCCAGCCTCGAGGGAATTTTCCCTTGCCCCTGTCCCCTTTGGCTTACTCACATGGGGTTTTGATTCAAATTGTCTGATGCTAATTATGTAAAGCTGCTTTTGTGACAACGTCTGTTACATTTAGATTTTATTTGAAAATGAAGTGCTGAAGAATGTGAAAGACGTACCTCCTGCAGGACTATTATCAGTGATCTTTGAATGTGTTTGTAGTAAAAAAAAAAGTTAAATGATTTTACATGATATCAATAAAGCCAATGGTGATTGTGAACCATTTATAATGTTCTATATTTCTGGATAAATATGACCTAAACCATCATCAGATGTTCGCACAAGTCCTAAAAGTGGATCAAGAGAACCCAGTTAAACAAATGAGACACAAATATTGGACCTAGTCATTTATTTATTGAGGAAAATGATCCACTATTTGTCACACTCCCCACTCCTCCTGCTGCTCACCTCTTCTCACAATATCATGGAACTACAAGTCCTACGATCCTCAGCTGTCCTGCTCTTCACCTGACCTTCCCTGTGTTTGGCCTACAGTCCATGGACTGCATCTCTCAGAATCCTGAGATGAAACCAGATGGGAACTTCCTTCTATGTAGTCTCAGGGCTCTAGGCTAACTTTTTGCACCAGCACAAAAGTTAGGTGCACCCAAATTTTTGACTGCATCGCATTTAACACCACAGTGTTACAGGTTCACTTTTTTTTTTAAATTGCTGTCCATATTGGCAATATTGACTAGTAAATGATTAACTAACAATCTGGTCAACATACATTTCTTTATTTGAAGCAAAATTCTACAAGAAAGGTAACTTACTGAAAAGTGTTGGTGATTAAAGTGCTTCACTGAGCATGGTCTTCCCACATTCTTTACAGTAAATGCAGTGCATTATCAGCTTTACTGTAACTTAGCCAAGGAAACAAGGCACAGTCTTTGAAATGTATACACTTTCCCCCTTTTATTTTCAGTGGGTTCTGGCTCGGAGTCGGTCGTATGTGGCTCATTATCTGATGTCGTCTCCGGACCACGGCTCGACATAACCTGGGAGGCCGATGGCTCCGTGTCAGAGCATTGGTTATGATTTTTGGACAGATCAGGCCTTAACTTAACATTCTTAATGAAAAAGTTGTCAATTGTTCTTTTCATTTTCTCTCATCATCTGCGGCTACATTCACTCTGAGGGTTGCCAGGTCCAGCAAAAATATAGAGCCCAAAGTCCTTCTAAAACCTGCCCTTCAGAAGCTTAAACTAGCCCAAAATGTCTGTCACATGTTTGAAGCAAATGGCAAAACAACTGAGTGTACGATTTTGTTTATAAGAGATTTATTATCAGTGATTAATAATATGGTAACATTAGTGTTTATTAGTTATGTCAGTTTTATATCCAAGTCAAGAACATTTAATAGTAGCATAATTAGCAGAAAAACCGCCGAAGCATCAGCTGTTGCGTGCAGCCCGTCTCGTGTAATGATCAAATCGGGTTAAGACCTGCGAGTCTACCGAGCAAGGCCACCAACAAGGCAGCCAGTCCTACTGCCTCAGCCATGTGCTATCAGTACATCCC
>BRDA01003333.1:9043-61105 GCA_036984385.1 Crenuchus spilurus
AATAATGTCTCATCTAAACATCCCTCACTTAACAACAAAAGTTAACAATAACTCTCAACTCCAAATAACACGATACTCAGTTACCCTCAGTAACGAACGAAATATTGTCTGTTCTGTAGGCTATTGGAAAAAAATAAATTAACAAATGACACACAATAACAATAACACACTGTGCACAAGGCTTCTCATTTGTCTCGACCCGGTCTGAAAGCGGGGAAACTCTTTTGTAAATCGTCGGTAAACATACACTTGCGCTTCGGCATGTTGCTCGCGTGCTGACAGTCACGCTGTCTACATTCTGAATAAGAACAGGGCTGCCCTGACTGACGGGGCTCAGGGATTACGTCACAAATACGGACATGTCCCGGGAAATACGGACGTTTGGTCACCCTAATATTTATTACTCAGTATTCAGTATTTATTAGGTATATTGAGTATATATACAGAGTCAAGTCAAGCCAAATATATGTTCAGAGCACACATTTACAACTGATGTTGTCACAAAGCAGCTTTACAGTAATAGCGCAAAAAACCCTGGTGAGCAAGCCAGTGGTGACAGTGGCAACAAAAAACTTGGAGGGAGAAACCGTAGGAGGAACCAGACTGCTCCTCTGGCCATCTATTTATAAGTTATTGATAGAAAGTCATCATACCACCCTAATGGCTCCACAGACAGACAGAACTTATTTAACACCAAAACTTTGCTGTAGCAGGAAACATCACAGATAAATGAAGCTACTAATCCTTTAGGAATGTTCTACATTGCTTCAAAAATATTGGTTTCACCTCCTAACACTGGTGTCAAACTCAAACCCTGGAGGAACACAGGTTTACAAAGACGTTGATCTTCTAACTCCCTTCATCTCATGAAGGTCTTATTAATTAGAAATCAGATGTAGATCACCAGGACTGGAATCTTATGCTGCTTTTGACTAAAGGCTAATTTATGCTTCTGTATTCTGTGTGGCCTACGCAATTGTCTTACACCACTGTGAGAGTTTCTATTTGTGTATTGGTGGGAGTACATTGCTCTTCAATTACACCACTAAAACACTAGGAGGAGAGGCCAGAAATGCAATGCAGCCTTTTTTTTAAATGACACAATATCAAAACAGTAGTACATCTGTGAAATTATCAAGACGATTAGAATAAGTATAGAAGGCAGCTGTGGCCTGGTGGTTAGGGATCTGGTCTTGTGACCAGAAGGTGTTGGTTTCATCCTCTGGAAGGTCATGACTGAAGTGCGCTTGAGCAAGCCACCTAACCCACATCTGCTTCCCTGGCCATAGATACCGCTTTGGGCACATGTTCTCACAGCCAAGTGTTCACTAGTGTGTTTTTCACTGCACGAATGGGTTAAATGCAGAGGTCAAATTCTGTTAGGTGCAATCACTGAAGTTAAATAATTAAAAAGAGTAACACAAAAGAAAGAGAACAAAAGAGAAAACATGAAAAGGAGTAGCAGCTGGTTTCTACCATTTTGTCTGTGTAGCTTCTTTGCATTAAATCATCTCATGTCTCTCAGAGAAGCATCAAGCATAATGTATTAGGTGTGCTGATTTATTGCTGTATATTTCACTACATTTGTGAATGTGAGTGCGCCATTAAAACAGTGTACCAAACTACGTACAGCTGAGAAATAATGCTTAACATAACACTGAACATATTTGTTCAATTGCACAATGTTTGTCATTGTACAGAATATAACAGATCATAGAATGTCACTTTTACCTTTACATTTCTATTCTCCATTTAGAATGAATGATAACTATGGCACAGAGGATGATAATTAATTGTTGTGTGGACTTTCTTGACAGGGCCTGTTTCAAACTTTGGTTAATGTTGTATAAAGGGTAATTAACTGTTCAGAGCAAACATTTGAATGAATGAATGAATGAATGAACTTTACACTTATATATCACCTTTCTCAAACCCAACGATGCTTTACAATCAACACAATCCATTTACACACTTAGAACTTAACCTCACACCGGTGAGAAGCAGCAACCAATCACACACAGCGTACTGTCAACCAGGAACGACTGTCCTGTAATGTGTCCTGTAATGCAAAATATAATTAAATCAAATGTGGGATAAAAGATTCAATTCCTCAGCTTGGCATCTTCTCATGGCTGTGACTTTTTGTGAGGTTTGGTGGAAAAAATCAGACTGCGTTTTAAAATGAGAAACTGAAGCTTTAATGAAAGCGAGATACACACAGGGAGAAACGAATACAAACATGGGGAGCAGCGAATGAACAAAATAAATAAAAAACAGCAGGCAGACTTAGACTGAAACAGACACAAGGGAAAAACTAAGACATGACAGCACAAGGCAATAAACACGGTTTTAAGGCTCAAGAGCTAAGGAAATGGCTTGGTAAGTCACAGCATTAAGCGTGCGGCGTTACTTCACCCCGAGCAAGCAGCTCTTAAATAGTGTTTTTGGGAATGAGCATCAGGTGTGACTAGTACTCAGGGGAGAGGGACCTTTGTACTCTCCTGTGACTGGCCGATCGCTCGGGCAAGCAAGGTGTTGAGGGCTGCGTGTGAGCGTCGGCAGGTGGAGCATGAGTCCTGACATCACCCCCTATGGAAAGATTGCTGACCGGACGAAGGGGGGCCACACAAGGATCCCTGGGAGGAACGAGGATGGCCCCTGGGCCTGGGAGCGGGCAAGAATGGATGAGTGCGATGAAAGTCCGCCACCATAGCAGGATCCAAGACATCAGAGGCGGGGATCCAGCACTGTTCCTCCGGTCCGTATCCCTCCCAGTCCACCAGATATTGGAGTTGGCCCCTTCTCCGGCGTGAGTTTAGAAGGGCCCGCACTGGGTAGATAGGCTGCTCCCTGGCTACTTGGAGATCCTGAGATGGAGCCTCACTCACGTCCTCCCCCAGTGGGCCTTGGACTACAGGTTTCAGAAGAGAGATATGGAATGAATTAGCAATACAGAGGTGTCTAGTCAACTTAAGTTGGTAAGTAACATCATTGATTTTCTCTAAGATGCTGAAAGGCCCTATATTTCTTAGTAAGTTTACCACATCCCTTTAAGTCACTGGTGGAGAGCCATACACAATCACCAGGTCGCAGGGCTGGTACCAGCCTTATCTCCTGTGATGGTCCGTGTAGGTCTTGTTGGTGCATAGTACCTCCTCGATCTGCTGATGTACCTGCTCCCAGACCTGTTCACTGCGGAGCATCCAATCGTCCATGGATGGCACTTCCATCACAGCTGCTGTCCATGGTGCTAGAGGGGGTTGGAAGCCATTCACGCACTGTAAGGGAGTGAGACCCATGGTGGAGGATCAGTACTCGGACCAGTCAGAGGGATTGTTATGGCAGTATAATCTTAGGAACTTGGCTAACTCTTGGTTGGCCCTCTCACAGTCCATTGATTTGGGGATGGTTAGGCTAACTGTCACTCTGAGATGTTCAAAGAAGGCTGCCCACACATGAGAAGTGAACTGCGTACCATGATCAGAAAGGATTTTTCAGGGATACCATAATAGCAAAAAACGTAATGGAAAAGGGCCTTGGTGGTCTGGAAGGCTGTAAGGACAGTTTTGAAAGGGACAAACCGAAGGGCTCTGGAGAACTGATCTATAACAGTAAGTATGACTGTGTAGCCCTCGGATGGGGGAAGGTCAGTGACAAAATCATTGTCTATGTGGGACCAGGGTCATTCAGGCACAGGGAGGGGCATGAGCTTTCTGGCATGGAGAGTTTTTGGTGTTTTACACTGTGCGCATATTGGCAAGAGGAGACATATTTGTGGACATCTTTGTTTAGAGTCTCCCACCAGTACCTAACAGAGATAATCTGCTGTGTTCTGCATTCTCCTGGATGACCTCCTGCTAATGATGTGTGACTCATCACACGATGACATGTGAGGATTCTAGGGCGGAAGGCGGCTGGGATGTAAAGTTTGTCCGGGGGGCACTGTTCGGGTATGGTCAAGTTTTGGATCACTGCTTGTATTTGCTGGTCTATGTCCCATTGTATGGCAGAAATTAAAAGGTCTCAGGTGTTTTAGGAGTCTCATTCTCCTCCGAGTATAGCCGAGAAATGATGCCCTGTTCTAAGGCTTCTGTTATGTATTGGTTCATGGCACAGTCCTCCTTGCATGTTAGCGGGTAGGCTTTGACTCTGGGCAAAGTACAATGTTCTAAAAGTTCAATGGCACAGTCTGTGGGTCGATGAGGAGGCAAGGAAGTCTTAGGAGGTTTTATAAAAACATCTAAAAAATCTTTATATTCATGGGGAATCTTTGTCAGAGTCAATGAGGGGCTTTCCACGGAAGTGGATGACCCTTGGGCAGTGAGAGGAGTGAGATAGTGGTCCTGATAGAAGGAAGACCAGGATAAAATAGTTTGTTTCCTCCAAGAAATGACAGGGTTATGGGCCTCAAGCCAGGGTAGGCCTAAGATAAGGGGAAACATGGTGGCATCAAGGACTAAGAAAGGGATGAGTTCTGAGTGGAA
The DNA here is from genome assembly GCA_036984385.1 of Crenuchus spilurus. Lineage (NCBI taxonomy): Eukaryota > Metazoa > Chordata > Actinopteri > Characiformes > Crenuchidae > Crenuchus > Crenuchus spilurus. The sequence continues at coordinate 13,528 of BRDA01003333.1, forward strand.
GTCAGAGTTAAGGAGTCTGAGGGGAACAGTTTGTGAAACCACCTGCCCAGAACCAAGAGGGGCACCATCTAGAGCGGTCAGTTTTAATGGTTGAGGCAGGAGGTTTGTGTTGATACCGTGTTGGCAGATAACATCACAGCTGACGAAATTCCCCTCAGCTCCGGAGTCAATCAGTGCTGCAAGGGAGAGAGCTCCATCAGGGCAGTGTAGATGAACACGGACAGTGAATGAGTTAGAGAAAACACTCATGGAGGGTAGACTCGACGTGCTAGCACATGGACCAGGTTCCATGTGCTTTCCGGGGAGGCCAGCAGGTGGGTTCATAGTGGCACGAGCAGGGCTATGAGGACAGCATTGTACCAGGTGTCCAGGCTGACCGCAGTACATACAGAGGCCCCGCTGACGGCGTCTAAGCTTCTCCTCAGGAGAGAGGCGGGAGAAAAATCGCACTGCATGGGTTCAGGAGCCTCCCGTGGGGTAGGCGGCGGAGATGAAGGTTTGAGCTGAATGCGAGGTCTGGGTCTACGCTCCTGTAGTAGGTGGTGGATACAAATACTCATGTCTATAAGCTGGTCTAGTGACAGAGCTTCATCCCGACAGGCTAGTTCATAACGGATATCATCATTCAGTCTGAGCCTGAACATAACAATAAGCACTGTCTCATTCCAGCTGCTGGCGGCTGCTATAGTACAGAATTCTATGGCAAAGTCAGTAACGGAGCGCTTTCACTGATGGAGCTTAGTTAACTGTTCTCCACTGCTGCGGTCCTGTGCAGGGTGGACAAAAAGCTCTTTAAACTCTGAAATGAGTCATTATGTGAGAGGGTGGTGACCCTAGGTCACACAGCAGTGGCCCAACGAAGGGCCTTCCCAGTGAGTCTGGACACAAGGAAGGCAATTTTATCTGCTTGTGTCTCCAGCTTTGTGGAGGCGAAATAAATATTGCATTGAAGGAGAAAGGAGGAGCATGCATCAGGGGAGCCTTTGTACTTATCTGGTTTGCTCACTTGGAAGGTACGAGCATTACTGGGTTGCTGTTCAGGCTGGAGTGGAAGAATGAGAGCTGCATGGTCTGTGAGCTTTCTCATCTCCTCGGCCAACTGGTGTACGCTGGAGGCAATTTGCGTGAGCTGGCCTTGTTGTTCTGTTTGTTGTTTAGAGAGTGTGTCCATGGCGAAAGACACACCCTGTAACACCTGCTGGTGTTGGCCAAGAAGCTGTCCCTGTGAGGATACCGCTTTCTGTAATGCTTCAGGATCTGACACAGTCTGCATGGTGGTGAAGTAAACTGTGAGGTGTGGTGGAAAAAGTCAGACTGCGTTTTAAAATTTGAAACTGAAGCTTTAATGAAAGCGAGATACACACAGAGAGAAATGAATACAAACATGGGGAGCAGCGAATTAACAAAATAAATAGAAAATGGCAGGCAGACTTAGACTGACACAACAAGGGAAAAACTAAAACTAAGACATGACAGCACAAGGCAATAACCACAGTTCTAAGGCTCAAGAGCTAAGGAAACGGCTTGGTAAGTCACAGCATGAAGCATCCCCGAATGAGGAGCGAGCAGCTCTTAAATAGTGTCTTTGGCAATGAGCATCAGGTGTGACTAGTACTCAGGGGAGAGCAACCTTTGTACTCTCCTCTGATTGGCCGATCGCTCGAGCGAGCAAGGTGTTGAGGGCTGCGCGCGAGCATCGGCAGGTGGAGCACGAGTCCTGACACTTTTACTGTTTGTTGTCTATTATAACATAAATGCATGAAACGATGGAAAGAAAATACATTTGCTAAATCATTTGAACCTACTAAACAATATGTTGGGGAAAAAAGAGAAACATGATATAGTTATACTAAAGGAAGTGGGCTGGGTGTCTCTTTGTATCCATATAAATAATACCAGGATGTATTTTAAAAAGTCAGCTTTTAAAGGAAGAGGAAACATCTCAGCAGCTTTGCGTGCTGGAAAAGAGGTCATGAGACTCTTTTATACATCAAAGAGGAAAAGAAAAATATAGCTTACAAGAACTATTATGCTCCTCAGCCAGGATTAAATCTGTACACATCCACTGATGAATGCATTGACATGTATTGCTGGTTTGCTAACAGTAATTTAACAGATAAATCTCTGTGGTAGAGAGGGATGTGAGTCTTTAATTAACATTTAACTAAGTGTTATTACAAGTGTTTCTCTGTCAATTTGGTTCATTTCTCAGATCAGAATTGAAAACTGTTCATTCAGTCTCCACATCTCCTTGTCACTTGTGCAGATCATAATAGCATTTCCCATTGTGTTCCACATTTTTCAAATGCTTTTGTACATTCATGCATATGATTGTGTACAATTGTCTGCTGTTTTTTTATATTATCAGTTACTTCTATCATTTTCATCAAAATATGTTCTACTGATTGTCTGTTGAATTGTCTTTCCCTCCAAAACATTTAGGCTTTGCCTCATTGCCTAGATCATAACATGCAAAAGTGATGATCATGCTGTCATGATCTCTCAGGCATCATTTATACTTTTCTATGAAACTTTTTTGGAAAATTTTGGTAATTTATCCTAAATTGATTAAATTGTTCTCAGGTGAATCTTGGTTTTCAGTTAAAAAGGGAAATTTGTGAAGTTTTAGATGGAACGATAGTCAAACACTCTCAACCACAGGTCAGAGGTGCATATCGCGAACCGTCAATTGACAAACATATATAGACACAAAACATTGCAGTGTCACAAAGTCTCTCAATGGAAAGACAAGGCCGTGTACAGAGTGAACAGCCAAGAAGAGGGTTAAGGCTGCATGGTGGAAGGCTGAGGGGACAAAACAGAAAAAGCAGTAGGAGAGTCCATGTTGATAGGTTTGTCCCAGATGTGGATCATGTTGCAAATCATGGTCTTACAATGGCTGAAGCTGGTCACCGGGGACAGCTGAATATTCAAAGAACAACAGTGTCTTCAATCGTTCAATGTGTACTCTGATGTAACGCAGCATAGAAATTCTGAAATGTTATGCAATCTTGCATTCCTCTACTATACAGGACTGCAAGACTAGCTCATAGGCATGGCAGAGGTCCCATTTTCACACCTCAACTAGAGGAGGCTATATGTGCTATGGTCATAACAAATAATGCCATAAAAGTGAGGGAGGTCCAGCAAGACATTATACAGGACAACAATGTTTTTCAAAATATTCAATCTATAAACATCTCAACCTCCGACCGGGTTCTGAAACGACACCAGATGAGCATGAAACAGCTGTACAAAGTTCCATTTAAAAAATAAATGGTGACAGAGTGAAAGAGCTACAGTACCAGTATGTACAGGTAAACACTTATGCATACTGACACATTTGCTATGGATGAAATGTATGTAACTGTTTCTTGTCCAAAATGAACATTATATGTATTTCATTGCTGCTTTTGTGCTGTAGTGTTTCTTAGAGCTGGAATCAGGAGAATTGATCCACCTATTTCCATGGATGAGGCTGGCTTCAAACTTGCAAAATGCAGAAGGTGTAGTTGAAACATTATTGGCCAAAGGGCTACCACTAATGCACAAGGCCAACGGGGCATTACAGTGTGTGCTACTTAGACATTCTGTATTCCCATTATAGGGCCCTGAAACACAGCATCTCATTACATTCTTGTACACCCTCTTATTCCTAATAATGAGAGAGGTGTGATGCAAGAGGATTTGCCCAAATATGTGGTAATTTGGGGTAATGTTAGTTTTGACCCCTTTAACACCATTAGGTTATATGAATGCTGAAGGAAACACCATAGAATGCTGAAGGAATTCCTCCCACCCTGTTCCCCATCCCTGAACCCAACTGAGGAGCTCTTCTCAGCCTGGAGATGGAAGGTGTACAATCACCAGCCACACACCCAGATTAATCTTCTGACTGTCATGGATGCAGCTTGTGAGGATATCATAGCAGATGCCTGCAGAGGCTGGTTTAGACACTCCAGGAGATCCCTTACACACTGCATTGCAAGGGAAGATATCCAGTGTGACGTGGATGAAAATGTGACGCAACAGAGAGGAGCATCAGGATGTACAGAAAAGTTCTATAATTCCTGAGGTTGTTTTGAATGTTTACATTAATTTTGTAATTGTTCCTGTGCTGTGTGGTATAGAGTGCTGCTAAACCTGAATTTTTATAAATTTTTCTGTCAACAAATTACAGTGTGAACAGTACAGTAAAAGTTAAATACTAATAAATAAAATAAATTTTATTCCAGTCCAATTTCTTGTGGTCAGTCTCCCACCTACAGTCATGTGTAACTTAGTGTTCTATGTAAATTTGTATTTTGTGTGTAATATTGACCATTTCAACTGTAATCAAGAGCTGACAACATGACTAAGTATTTTGACTGCCTTGTTCTTAGCAATGATACATAGACTAGACAATCTGATGGCACTGATAAGTTGATTGGTATAAATATTTGTGTTTGAGGCAAAAACAAAAAAATATGAGTGAGATACATGCTTTTGCAGGTATTTCATTGAGTTTTGCTGTTTGCATTGTTTTGAGAAATGCAGTTGTTGTGATGAGAATGTAAATCATGATGTGAGAAATGTACCAAATTTACTGAGAAAAACTATAAGACAGACAGACAGATAGATAGATGCCACTGGGAAAGTCAGGTATTAAAGCAGCTCAAGTACATTAAGACAAGAATTGTAATCACTATGAAAAGCACAACAATAACAGATGGCATTAGGGATTCTACCAATAATTGTAAACATGTAGTCTTTTTTATGTTGAGGAAACATCACTGAGTGATTAAAACACTGGGACACTAGTTATGCTGACCTCAGTCTCCTTCAAGTTATCAGCAGCCTTGTCAAAAACAAGCAGTAGGCAACCATAAGAGGCAGTACTATTCTTAACACCTGATCTGAGACCTCTCTCTTGTTCACTTTCTGGGGGGAAAAAAAAGGATGTACTGTATGCTTCCTCTTTACCTTCAGGAAGTCATTTTTTTATTTTTGGAAATAAATTAGATTAAATTAGCATATAAACATTTAAACATCTGTGGGGTCAAGTTACTGGGTACCTCCTATCCAAGAAGCTGAAATGTGAGGGAAACATGATTACCATTCCTAAAAGAGCGCAGCTTACTAAAACTCAATTCATAATAGAGAAAATCCTGTTAGACTCAGGACCTAATACGGTGAACCTAATGTCATGGGTCTAAATAATGTGAAAGTAAAGTGAAAGTAACATAATGATCACTGTGCTGGTCCCATTCATGCAGTGAAACACACACACATGCACACTAGTAAACACACACATAAGGGGGCAGTGAGCCATCTGCCAGAGTGGTGTGTAGCCTTATCCGCAATTACCCACAATTCCAATTTAACAGCAACTGTGACCAATCTGAGCATCTTGATAAAGAAAAATGTAATGTGTGAGAATTTCTTTAACAGTTATTCAGAGATAAGTGTACTAAAATACATATAAATAATAATAAAAAATGACCAACAACAAATGGCAACATTGTCAGAGAGTGAATCTCTCCCACTGAGTGCTTTTAAACCTGGTGCCCTTCAGGACTCGTGCACTATAGATGTGTTGTGCATGGGCCCTTTAAAGCCTTGTTCAGTTATCATATAACTGACACCAAACGTAATAATAATATTTGTAATAATATATAAGTATATAATATAGCTACATAAATAATATTATAATATAATACGAATGTAATAATAATAATAATAATAATAATAATAATAATAATAATAATAATAATAATAAATAGATATGTTTATATTACATTTTGCATACTAGAAAAATGGGGTTCACGTCTCTCACTGGCGTTGTAATACAGATTTTTATTTCAAAAACACTAAACGGATACGTTCGATTAAACGGTTATTTATCGCCTCCTAGTGCATTGTTAGTTGACTCAAACTCGAGCTTGAGCGGTTTCGTTCAAAAGGACTTTTATTTTGAAAAGAAAAAATCCGTGTCTACATATAAATGTGCCCGGGTTGCTGTATGTCAGTTTGAGAGAAAGGTCAACCTATGTGTTGACGATATTGTGACATGTTCTGTGTATTTTATTTTTAAAATGAATTTATTTGTGATGTATCTTTGAAGAGACTGAAGTCACGTGACACGCGATGCCAATTGTTAGCTTGTTTGCTTTGTGTTGTTAGAATTTTCTAATCGTTCTTTAGTATCCTGTTTAGCTAATTTAACACAGTCAGATAAAAGATGTTACCCAGTTTATGTAAATATCATCGACAGCTCGGTCGGACTCTTTTGCCTCTTGTCGCTCGTCAGGATTTAAAGTTATTAACTTCATCAGCACACGTGCAAAGCGCACGACAGGGCAGTGCTACCACAGGTCAGTGCTAATATTGAAGCATTATACACTGTTATAAAGCGTTGTGCTGATGCATATTAAAACACACGTCCTAAAACGTTTACAATTGTCTTTCACAGAGCGTAAGAGATTTTATCAGGATGTCAGCATCTCCCACGGTGAAGGTAAACATCCATCAGCACAGCTGTGTGGCTTTTACTTCGTGACCTTCATCAGTGTTATACTGAATATCAAAACAAGCCTGGACAGCTTCAAACATCTGTCTCTTTACTTTACTGTGGTAAACATGAGTTAAACATCTTATGTATGTCTGTAATCACACATTTATAATAAAAAAATGTTGATTAATCACATTTTATTTAAGATTTTTGGCTTCCAACTAGGGACATGTAGTATAGTGATACTCTATACCAAATCAGTATTCTGGTCTGAAAACACTCATGATCTTTAATCACAAATGTTTGTTTGATAGATCAGATTTCTACACAAAATTAAACTGTCTTTTTTTTATTTCTGTAATCCATACATAACTTCAGTTGTCAAGAAAACAGCAAAATATGGTACAAAAATAGTGCAACTAATAAACAAAGCAATGTAAGATTTCAGTATTTTGATACTTCCAACACCCATGAAATAAGGGAGACATAACTATTTTTTGCCGGAAGTAAGCAGCTTTATGTCTAAGTACTGTGCTACACATGAGTATACTTTGAAATGCGAGATATTTTAGTATTCCTCCTAAAATTTGGGCAATGAACAAATGGAAATGAACCTTTTGAACTCATTTATTGACTGGAGACTGTATCTTCAGAGTAATTTAAAGCAGAGAGACATAGGTTGGGATTAAGATAAAGGGTGGATGTTGAAAATGAACAGAAGAGGGTCAAGGGTGGAGTTCTTGAGGGAGGGGACAAGAGGAGGGTCATGGGGTAGAGTTTTTTGAGAGATGAGACAACTGAATGGGAAGATGTGAAAGTCATTAGAAGAGGAAACAGGTGAAACTGTGTGAGGTTAGAAATTTGTAAAAGAAAGTCTGGAGACCCTAACAAAACACTGGCTGTATACAGTGCCATGTGACAGTATTCACCCCCCTTGGCATTTTTTGTATTTTGCTACCTCACAACCTGGAATTAAAATTTATTATTTGAGGGTTTGCATCATTTTCTTTACAGAACATGCCTACAACTTTTAACATTTGATTTTCTTTTTATTGCAAAAAAAACCCCACATAGGACAAAATAACAAAACTTCAGTGTGCATAAGTATTTACCCCCCTAAAGTCAATTTGTTGTAGAGCCAAATTTTGCACCAATTACAGGTGCAAGTTTATTTGGATAAATTCTCAATGAGCTTGCCACATCTTTCCACTGGGAATTTTGCCCATTCCTTCAGGCAAAACTGCTCCAAGTTAGATGGTTCCTGCTGGTGAACAGTAATCTTCATGTCTGACCACAGATTCTCAATTGGATAGAGGTCGGGACTTTGACTAGGCTATTCTAATACATTTACATATTTCCCTTTAAACCACTTGAGTGTTGCTTTAGCGGTATGTTTTTGGGTCATTGTCCTGTTGGAATGTGAACCTCCATCCTAGTCTCAAATCACTAACAGACCTAAACAGGTTTTGCTCATGCATATCCCTGTATTTAACATTTTCCATCTTCCCCTTGACTTGAGAACTCTGCAGATCCTTCAGGGTTACCTTTGGTCTCTGTGCTTCCTCTCTGATGGATACCCTCCTTGCCCGGTCTGACAGTTTTGGTCAACTGCCCTCTCTTGGCAGGTTTGTTGTGGTACCATGATCTTTTCATTTGATTATAATGGATTTGATGGAGCTCCAGGGGATCATCAGAGATTTTGATTTTTTTTATAACCCAACCCTGACATTTACTTCTCAACAACTTTGTCCCTGACTTGTTTGGAAATCTCCTTGGTCTCTTCATGGTGTTGTTTGATTAGTGGTGCCTCTTGCTTAATGGTTTTGCAGCCTCTGGGGCCTTTCAGAACAAGTGTGTATATACTGACAGATCATGTGACACTTGGATTGCACACATGTGGACTTCATTTCACTAAACATTTGACTTCTGAAGGTAAATGGTTGCACCAGAACTTTTTAGGGACTTCTTAGCAAAGGGGTTGAATACATGTGCACATACCAATTTTCTGTTTTTTATTTCCAAAAATGTAAAAAAAAAAAAAAAAAAAAAAAAAAAAAAAATATATATATATATATATATATATATATATATATATATATATTATACATTATACAGGTTTTAATGTAAAAAAATGAATACTTTTGCAAGGCACTGTATGCCAGGTCTAGATAGATATTATTACTGATAATATATCTTAAAAAGATGTTATTAATTGGTACTGTCAAATAAATAAAAATGTAAATGAATATGCTTCATTTGATGGATGTGTAGAGGATGAATGTGCTCTATTGTGTTCTGCAGGAAGTCTTTTTGAAATAAATCTTGACAGGAGAAAGCTGAAGACTCCAGCAGGGAAACTCTTCACTGTGCCAAATGAAGCCCTTGCTATAGCTGTTGCAACAGAGTGGGAGGCTCAGAAAGACACACTGAAGTTCTACACGATGCATCTAGTAAGATACTTTAATTACAAGTATATGATACTTGGTTTCCCACTGCTAGGAGTAAGGTTTTCCTTCTCATTCCATTTGTTATTGTTTCTATAGACCACTCTGTGCAACACAGCCCTTGATAACCCAACACAGCGGAATAAGGATCAGGTCATCTCTGCTGCACTGAAGTTTCTGGAGACTGACACTGTGTGGTATGTTGACTTTTTTTGAAGTTAGGAAATGTATGTTATATTGGACGTTGGAAGGCTGGTCTTCTGTTTCATGAATATGCCTTAGATAATATTGGAGAAATTACAGAATTGAACAACTGAATTGGTGCAGAGAACCTGTGCAGTGACACATGAAAATAAGAAAACGTTAATTTGTGATTAAATCTAAATGTTAGTCATTTTATATTCATTTTATATTTCAAGTCTTATTTTTTATTGTTGATCATTGTGGTTTATAGCTCAGAAATCCAGAATCTCAAATTAGAATATTTCATTTTGAGTTCAACATTTTCACAAAAAGGCTTGTAATATGTCACATTATATTTCAATTTCTTATGATTAAGTTTTATAAATAAAATAATACATTATAATTTCATTTGGATTTTTTAGATTTTTTTATTTAAGATGCAGTAATATAAAACAGTAATATTTTATTTGATTCCATAGAGGAAGACAGAGCACATGCTTAGTAAGATGTGACACATTTGTATTTCCATTAAACAAATTCAAGTATAATGTACTTTTGAGAGTACATACTGTAGAGTTGCTATTTTTGAACACAGAATTACATTTATAAGTCACAGAATTTACAGATATTATCAGCCTCTTGTTGCCTCTAACATTACAAAATTTGGAAATATATAAACAGCTCACAGTGAGAGCTAGCCTGTCTAAACAACGGCATAGAATTACACATTCTAAAGTATTCAATGAGAAGTTAATACATTTCCATATATTTCATTGAAATGTTTTGCTAATCAAATTATTGAAATATACAACCCCAAATTAGAAGAGTTGGCAGAGTATGAAAAAATGCAGTGATTCTTACATTAACCTTGACTTTTATTTCATTGCATACAGTATGAACCCAAGATTCCTCTCATGTCTCTTTGTCAACATAATTTCATTTGTTAATTACTTCCATCCATTCCTGCATTTCAGGTCTACAACACACAAAAAAGTTAAGATGTAAAGCATTCACCACTTTTTAATGTTGTAATTTCTCAACCTCAACACTTAAGAGATGTTTTGGCACTGAGGATACCAATTGATGAAATGTTTCATGTGTCATTTTGTCTTATTCTTCCTGCAAATACATCATAATGTGTGCAACAGTGTAGATATGTCAGGACTGCAGGCAGGCCAGTCAATTACCTGTACCCTCTTCTGCAGTCATGCCTTTGTATTGTGTGCAGCATGTGGTTTTGCATTGTTTTTTTGAAAAATCCATGAATGTCCCTTAAAAAGATGCAGCATGTTACTTTAAAATCTTAGTTTACTTCTCTGCATTAATGCTGCCATCACAGAAGTGTAAATAAACTTTGCCAAGGGCACTGACTCAGCCTCAAAACATGACAGACCCTGGCTTATGGACTTGCTGATAACAGCCTGGAGGAATATTTTTGTCTTTAGTCTGGAGCATATGGTGTCCATTTCTTAAAAAACGTCTGGAATACATATTTGTCTGACCACAGAAAATGTTTCTACTGTGTGATGCTGATGCTGGACATGGTTAACAGAAGCTTCTTTTTTGCACAGTAAAGTTTTATGTGGTATTTGTGAATATAACTCTATTCTAGAGCTTGATAAACATTTTCCACAGTAATCTCTTGCCCATGTGGTTATATCAGCTGCTGTTGAATGATTGTTCCATGTAAGGGATCAGAGATCACCAGTGTTCAGCTTAGGCTTGCACTTTTACCCTTTATGCTCTGAAATTCCTCCAGATTCCTTGAATCATTGAATGCTATGTACTGTAGATGGATAAATATGCAAATTCCTTCCAATCTTTCTTTGAGAAACACTTTTTTAAAAAACATTTTAATCTTCTCTCACATTTGTTTGCAAACTTAAAATCTTTTGCTCATTAAAGATTCAGTTTTTTGTGTATCATGCTTTTGTTGATTATGATTACAATGAGCTGATGACATCTAAATGGCCTCATCCCAATGTTTTTGGAATGTGTTGTAAGCCTGAAGTGGACGTCTATTAACAAGTGAAATGAAGTTGACCAAACAAACATTACATATCTTGGGTTCATACTGACTGCAATGAAATAAAAGTCAAAAAAAGCAAATGTGTATGCAATGTATGTAACTTTTACCCCTTTGCGAGCCTTGGTTCCTCCCAAGGTTTCTTCCTCCAGCCTTGAGGGAGTTTTTCCTTGCCACTGTTGCCTTTGGCTTGCTAGAATTGGGTTTAGATTCAAATGGTCTGATTCTAATAATGTAAAGCTGCTTTGTGACAATGTCAGTTGTAAAATGCGCTATATACAGTACATACCTTTGATTAATTGACTGAGGGCTAATTGAGATTGGTATTTATATCTAACCCCATCTTCCTTTAGTTACAGGGTAGAAGATCCTCCTGGACTTGTAGAACTTCAGAAAAATGAATGGGATCCCATTTTGGAGTGGATTGAAAAAAGGTAGTGTGTAAAATTAATAAACACTTTGTTCATGTCAGTTAAACATCTGTGTTTATTTTTCACAGAATTTGTTTAATCATCATTTATTTCTGTAGGTACGATGTTGTTATCGGTTCATCATCTAGTATAATGGGTCCCCAAATCCCAGAGGAGACGAAGGAGACATTTCATCAGCATCTCAGCTCTTATAATTTGTGGTCTCTGATAGGTATTAATGAAAACTATTGATGTCTGTTCATTATAAAATTGGTTCTTGTTTTTCACATTTGTCAGATTTGTAAAAAAAACTGATGTGGATGTTGATGTAACAATTTGAAAGAACATAATATTTGAACTACATAATTTTTCTTGTGTTCCTCACTGTCGACTTATTAATGAGCACCTGGGAATTGCTGGTTTAATGGTACAGAACATCTCATTTGCACAGACTTCCCCGTCTCGTACATCTCTGTGAGCTAAAATGTTTCATGTCTGAAGTTAGCTTTTTTAGTTTAGAACTGAAGCCATTAGAACTGTTTTGTGGTGTAAGGGGAAAGTTTAATTTCTGAACCGTTATTTTAAATCCCACATATTAATTATGCTCAGTTTGTTGCACCAGCCATTGTTTTTGCAGATGCAGCTTTGGTTGCTTAGTTTCCCCAGGTATCGTTTCTTTAGCTGGCATTAATATTGCTGGCTTACAATTTAGATACTGTATTATTAGTTATAACACATATATAATATTGTAATAATTCAACTATAGCACATTTTCTGCTCTTGAGTGATTTGAAAAATGAATGTAAGTGTTGATTCTTCTACAGGACTTGAATATGTGATCAATCAGCTGAAGTCAGTGGTTTTGTCTTTTGGGTTGATTGACAAACATCTGACAGTGGAGCAGGCTGTTCTACTGGCTCGACTGGAGGAGGAATACCAGGTATAACAATCCACATACCTTACAGCAGTATATTTCACACTTAAAATGAATTTGTCTGGGATCTCTGGTTACCTCCCACAGTCCAAAACATAGTGTTTATGTGACTTCGTAATGAATTAACTGGATGTAGTCATGATATAGCCTTAGTTGCTTTTGAGGTTAAGCAATAAACACGAACAAAACATTCAAAATGAACTTTTTTTCATAAAACTGATTTTTTCTATTACCTAATAATTTTAACCTTTCATTAAACTACACTATGAGTAAAGGGATACATCTCTTTATTCAGCTGATACAAAAATAGGCATAAGAGTTCCAATAATGTATTAGTTTTCAAATATAATCAAAATTCAAGACAATTAAAACTTGATTTTAACTTGCCTAGAGAGACATAATACAGTAGGTGTACATTTGTGCAATTACATAGGCGAGATGACGACCGCTTTTTTAAATTACCTGTATTTCGAGTCTAAAGTATTTTTACAAACTGCTAAAAAGCAAGCATTATTTATTAGCTTAAGTTCATTTATAGACCTGGGTGTTATAATCACTAATAGGTCAGCACTTGTTTAGCCAGGGTATCAACAACCTCTCGGGGCATCAAAAGGAAGTAGCTGTCAAATGACCATGATATTGTAACCACTGCAACACATCAGTTGTGAACCCCAGCTTCACTGGGTTTTTCAGGCGTTAATCACAATACACCCTCAGCCGAGGCAGGCCCACCACAGGCTGATCAGACCAGGGGTTCTGCCACATTGTGAGAAGAGTCATTTGGCAGCTCATACAGTATTCCCCTGCTTCAGCCACAGCCAGTGGCTGCTACTTTTCATGATGGTGACAAATTCTATAATGACCTTCTGCTGGGCCTGCCCTCTAATGCCCACTTTCTTAAGGAGCTGTGTGGTGAAGCTTGCAACCAATTTATAAGCCAGTAATGTACATTTATTTTTCTTGTCCATATTAAATACATCATTCAAACATTCACAGTGTAGGCTGCAACAAGTGTATGAACCCCTAGGATCCAAATGAAAGGGTCATGTGAGGGTTGCTATCAGTCAATTCTGGTAGAGGCAGCAGGACAAACGTTGAAGTGGATCTGCTACAGAATGCGTTCAAAAATGTAATCTACTTTTAGCCCAGTCAGAGCCCAGAACATAGCCCAATAGAGATGTTTTGGAATGACCCCAGCCAGCCTTTCACACATATATTCAAAGAAGCAGTTCTGTAATGAAGAATTGTCCAAAATCTTGAACATTGTGCAACCCTTACTTAGGGTTATCAAAAGACGTTATGCCAAGTCATGTCAGTCAGTGCTGTTGTAAGGATGTCTACATTTAAAGGAATATTTTCCTTCACTTTGCAATTTTCATTTGTCTTCATTGTTTTCATATTTCATTCTTAATGTGTCTGGGATCATGGATTATTATTAACTTTAATATACATGAATTTGCATATGTGCTTATTAATCCTGTGTTCATTCTCATGTAGATCCAGCGTTGGGGAAACGTTGAATGGGCTCATGACTATGACATGTATGAGCTGCGGGCTCGTACGGCAGCAGGTGCCCTGTTTGTACATCTGTCATCTGAAAGCTCTACAGTGAAGAAAAAAATCCTTCAGGATTGATCAGACCTGTGGTTGTTAATGGGCAAGAACAAAGTGAAAAAAAAAAACACCTTCTGAACTTATTTTTGTATGTTTGATGCTTAATGTGTACCATAAGCTTACTGTACCAACAGTTCAAGGAACAGACATCATTTAAACTGCTTTAAAGGTCTACAGTCTGAGTCTCGACATGATCTCAGATTAAGAAATGTGCTGTCTGTTTACATGAACACACTGTCTGGAAAGCATATTGGCTACTTCAATGTTCAGTGTTTTTCATGTTGTCCTTGTGAAGTGTATGAACAGATTTTGACTCTAAGAATAAATGAACAATGGTTATGACTGTGTGACCTGGTCATTGGCTTTCTTTTCAAATGTTAACTTTTAATCTGAAGTATAATATTAGCCAAGTATTTGCTTTAGGGGTGTGGGTTACACTAAAGCATATAGTTTGCTGCAGATGTCCAGCAGATAAGGACTTGGAGATTTAGCAGACAAGGTGCCTAGTGTGATCAATATTGTAGTAGTAATAAAATTAAGTTATTTTTAATAAAGGCATGTTCGAGTTATTCATGCTTACTAAATAACATCAAGTTCTGAAATATGAATATATTAAACACAACTGCTGTTTATTTCACTTTAACTGCTGGAAGCGACTTTCCTGTGATAGACAACAGATTTGACCAATAACCTAGAAGACCAACGTTCCCTCCTCCAATAGAATTCTTTGGTGGGTGGGGCTTGAATGTTTACTGCCTCATTCACTGCTAGTCGATGTTGGGTGGTTGTTGACAAGATGGAGTTTTTACTGGGAAACCCATATAGTACTCCGGCTGGGCAGTGCATTGGTATGTTTATTAAACATTCGCCAGTAATGTAAAGAATAATTAAACGAGGTTTAATTTGTTTAGAGGCAATTCAGATAAACTGTTTAACAAGAGCCAGCTAACCTAGCAGCTTAGCTGTGTACGTTGATAACGCTGTGCTTTGCTAATCAGTTGTCTGACTTTTAACATTAACATGTAATAAAAATAAGTAACAGCAAATATATCCTTCACTTTCTTGTTTATTTACTAGCTGGCTTGTGTTGGTTAGCACAAACTAACATAAAATAAGCTCTGTCCTTGTCAGCTGTTTGGACAGCTAGCTAGCAGATTTAGCTACGATACATGTCACTTTGGTTTGCTCATCTAATGACAACGTTTAATGTTTTGCAGAAGATTTACATTCGTCTTTTAGCATTTTGAAGAGCTCTTAGTGATTTTAGCTCTCTGTCTTTTGCACTAGATAAAGTATTTAGTTAGCTGTGTCATCAAACCTGCCTTGATGACGTAAGATTGCTGTGGTTACTTTCCTAGATAACAACTTTCTCACATGAACTGCTTTGTCTACATGCTGTATTGTAATCTGAAGCACGATTTCTGCACATGTGTCTTTGGGGGAAGCAATAGGAATATGTGTCAGCTTGTGCTGAGAGATGACAGACATAAATGAGGAAAAAACAAGCAGTTTGAATTATATTTTGTAAACATTTATTTCTGTTCTATAGAAAAAGCTACAGATGGCTCCTTACAGAGTGAAGACTGGACTTTAAACATGGAGATATGTGATATCATCAATGAAACAGAGGATGGGTGAGACTGAAGTTCACATTATTAGTGTAATGAATTATGAAATAGATAATAAAAAGTCTTGGCTTTAACATGCCCACCAGAAGTGCCTAAATTCCAGATCTAGTTAAGAAATTGATGTTGACATCAATGCTTCATAATATATCCTCTCTGACCACAGGCCTAAGGATGCCATAAGGGCTGTAAAGAAGAGACTTAATGGTAATAAGAATTACAGAGAAGTGATGCTGACATTAACGGTAAGTAGATATGTCTGATAAATAACTTCTATTTTCCTATTTTCTATTTTCTACTTTCACTAGACTTCTTTCTTTCTTTTTGATTGCCAGGTCCTAGAAACATGTGTGAAGAACTGTGGTTATCGTTTCCATGCACTTGTCACCACCCGGGATTTCATTGACGGCGTTCTGGTGAAGGTTATTTCTCCTAAAAACAACCCCCCAGCAATCGTTCAAGACAAAGTGCTCGCCCTCATACAGGTATGATAAGAATGCCATACATGTTTTTTGAAACATGATGGTAGAACTGACTTGATGACTTGCCAGTGGGGTTATTTAGTCATGAAAGGCCATGTAGTCAAGGGGATCTGGCAGATGCTCAGGCCCAGGAGTTGTGCTAATAACAACCAAGTGTGATCTGGTTACCTTGAGCAGCTCAGGTGTCTGAGGTCAGCTTGAATGTGCCCCTGTTAGCCTACCTGCTGTTTATAGAACTGCAGCTTGCTGGAAAAGCCATGCAAGAGTATCACTCAACATAATACTATAAATAAATTTAAGGAAGTGACTGCAAAGAGAATATGACCTGTTGTTTTTGCTATTTTTACCACAAGGGTTCATCTTGCCTGTGTTTAAAAAAGCTTTTAAATTTTCAAGAAGGAAAAAAAAAAGAATTCTATGTTGTAGCTCTAGAAACTTCAACAAAGGGAATATTTCAGTCTTTGAGAGAAAACATCCCAGTAAAGTGTTATATTAATGTGCAGATGGAATGGGCTTCAGTAAGCATTGTATTTATTATTTCAGTCTTATTATTTTTGTATTGTATAACATTATTTCATAATGTGATATTCATATCTCATCTAGCTTTCAAGTCTCACAGTGTTTTATGGTAGATTATATTATGTTGTTATGTTATATTATCCTCATTTTTAATGAAAATACACTGTTATATTGCAGTTGTACTGATATCCTAGATCGTATTCACTGATGACCACAATTTAATGTCTTGTCCAAATTGTTCTGTCTGCATGTTTTTCATTTACATGTTTTATTGGTGTTACATATTTTTTGATGTCTAGCCAGTGTTCTGATTTTCTATATGCTGCTTTGTATCACATATTGCTCCGGCATATTGTTTTACTAGTTATTGTTGTCCTGCGGTGATACATTTTAGTGTAAAAGTTTAATATTTATCTTGCACCTTATAGACTTGCAGACATAAGCTTTTGATTTGCAGTTAATCAGGTATGCATACCAAGTGCCTATACTCATCGGAGACACTTACCACATAGGCACTTTATAGAATTACAGTTATTGACTGTAGCCCATTTGTTGCTGCACAGTTTATCATCGCTGACAGTCAGCAGTAAGGGGCTATCGCAGGATTTCTCTAGTAAGCCAAATATAGCACACACCTCAACATTACTACAGAAAGTGACCACAAATGAAGGGCTAACAGATGATTAACCCAAACAAACTATGTATGGGCAGAATGAGCTATAGTGTGAAATTGTACACTGTAGATGTGAGCAACAAATGGACTCTTAAGTGTATAATGACAATAAACCCATTTTTGATATTGATAGTTTAATACTCTTCTCTCTTTTCAGGCTTGGGCTGATGCTTTCAGGAGTAGTCCAGATTTAACAGGTGTGGTCCATGTCTATGAGGAAATGAAAAGGAAAGGCATAGAGTTCCCAAGGTCAGAGTTGGAGACCTTATCACCCATCCACACACCACAGCGGGTAAGACTTCCTACTGTTAAGCAGATTGGCAGGAGGTTCAACTTATTCTGAATGTGTTCTTTGCTGAAGATATGACTCTGTGGAGGCATGTTAACAGTTTTGCATGTATGCCAGTACTGTGAAAAGAGTGCTGCACTCAGGGTTTAGTCACAGTATTTTTCTGTGCCCAGTTGCAGAGTGCTTCAGAGGGGGATCATAAGTACAATGCTCCAGCACAGCCCAAACTGCAGCCCCAGCCTGGCTCTATGCCTGCTTATTCTGCTCCTTTAGTCCATACTTCTCCACAGATTCCCAACCTACACATGTCTGGGCCCATCAACCCTACCCCAGAACAGGTAGCCTGCTTCTCTTCACATGTTGTCACATGTTAGGGGTGTAAATCTCTAGGGCTGGGTGTTGATATTCAGTATTCTTATAGTATAGACAAAATTATTATTTCATTCTTCAATTTTATGGTACGGAAGCACTATACGTCTATGTGGTTTTTCTTTTTGTCTGTTTTGACATGATGACTGCTCCTCTGACACTACATATGATTGGATTGTGTCCTTATATCAATAAAACAGTGTTTGTTATGTCATTCTAGCAACATAAATATCTTATTTTGATAAAAACAATGTTTGTTTTGTCATTATAACAACTTAAGTAACTTATCTCAATAAAACAATGATTAGAAGCACATTGAATGCTCTAAAATCAGTACCTTTAGGTGAAACCTGTAACCTGTCTGTACTAGCTGAGATAATTCTCTTAATGAAAACAAAGCCCTGTTGTACATCACACTGACTTGCTTTTTACACTGAAGATTTGCAGACTGCGCAGTGAACTGGATATTGTACGTGGGAACACTAAAGTGATGTCCGAGATGTTAACAGAAATGGTACCGGGCCAGGAGGATCCATCTGACCATGAGCTTTTGCAGGTCAGTGACTCAGCTTATTCTTTGCACAGTCTGTGGGAGGCATAAATATGCAGTGTTGTACTGTATAAGCACCTTGTTTCCAAAACAAAGTTCAAGCCTGATCTTTCCCAAAACTGAACTTGTACCAAGAATATGTCCCCTCAAAGAATATAAGAATCAGAACCATAAAAGCTGGCATTGCTGTCGTTTTACATTATGTTTCACAGTATTTATAGTCTGGTATGTTTTGGTCAGGAGCTGAACAGAACCTGCAGGGCAATGCAGCAAAGAATAGTGGAGCTCATCTCACGTGTTTCCAATGAGGAAGTCACAGAGGAACTGCTGCATGTTAACGACGACCTTAATAATATCTTTTTGCGATATGAGAGGTATTTCTTCCTGAATAAAATAGCTGTACAGTTATTTTGATAATATTGTTTGCAGCATTAATGGTTCTTTACTTCAAACAGATACGAGAGGTTCCGATCTGGTCGAACTGCACATGGTGTCAATAATGGGGTAAGTTATTATGGTCTTGCACAACTTACTGTCTCTTGTAACAATAATGTTGTATCTACTTATGTGATGGTTTGTCCAAAGATCAATTTTGCACAACGTTCCCATTACCATAGATGTATGTGATCGGACATATTTGGTGCTTCTTTAATCTTGAACCCTTGACCTATGAGGTTGGTGTAGCTTACTCATGCATCTATAATAAAAAAGTTCATTTGTGTTCATAATTTAATTCAGCAAAGTAAAATGTCATATATTTTCTGTTCATTACATGTAAAGTATTTCATACATTTTTTGGTTTTACAGCTCATAAAATCTGAAATCCAGAATCACAAATTAGTAGAATATTTTATTTTAAGTTTGAGTAAATTACTATTCAGACAGTATCAACATTAAAAACAGAAAAGGCTTGTAATGTCACTTTACATGTAATGAATAAAACATGTGACAGTTTGTCTTTTTTAATTAAATTATGAACACAACTATTCATGATATTCTGATTTTTGGAGATGCAAAATTTATTGCAATCTGAACTTTGTCAACAGCATTTCATACAGTGTCAGAAGCAACCAAGTTTGCTTGGACATTACTTAATACTTGATGCAAGTTTGAGACAGCTGTGTGATGATTTGTGTATGATGCTTTCTGCTGGCTGTAAGCTTCCATTATATGTTAGCCTTAGCCTCATAGCTCCAGTGCAAAACTTTTAAAAAGAAGCTGTCTTCAAACACCAACTATATTTTGGCTGGTTAGCTACTGGACTAAAAGGGAAAATTTGTAAAAATAAAAAATATCAGATTTTTATCTGAAAATATGATTTTTGGCTGAACCATAACTTTGTCATTCTGTACTGCCCTCATCCCTGTTTGTGTAAGATAGAAAGGTCTTGCCTCAGTCATGAATCTGTATCATGCTGCTTATTATTTTTTTGTTCATGTCTTGTCACTGCTTGCTTGATGCTCTTCATGTCTTCTGTACATTTTGTGTAAATCACAAATACCTTTATGTGCTGCAAAAGCCAGAGACAATAGTTGTGAAAGCATGCAGTCATTATTTATGGTGTCTTTCTGTTCTGTGTTTTTTTTTTATTATTATTTTGTATTGCTAGCTGAGGGAGGCAAGTATAAAAGTCATTTAATAGTATGTGCTTGGTCTTTGACATTAGCTGAATGTCAAAGATATGTTGAAACATTGGCTTGTATATTCGCTCCGTTATGTTCTATGTTGTATTTGGCATGTCCTGTACATGAAGCCCCTGTATGCCCACATTAGAGTAAACTCTCTTATTTCTGTTTCGAGATCACTGCTTGTCATCCATGTCCCGCCTTCCTCATCCCATCCCTGACATAAAGTTTTCAATTCAGAGGCGTTGGACTTGGACTAAAACTGAAAATCTGACTTAAATCTTTCACTTTTCTCATCAACTCCTATGTAAACCTGATGAGAACAGAGATACTGTATTTTTATGAATAGCATTTTATTTACACTATGAGTTGGTGAAACTAGTGAATGTTATCTTTTTTTAAATAGTGAATAACATGAGCCACTTTCACTAACCGCTTCCTTATATGTGCAATCCTCATATTAAAGGAATACTTCAGCATTTCTCAATGTCATGTTTGTCTGCTGCATCTGTAGCAAACAGTTGATTACTATGGGCACTAATTGCCCACAATAGTGGTATAATACAAGATTTGGCAAATAGAGATTAGTTTAAAAGATGCTGGAATATTCCTTTAAAATATAAATGCCTATATTGTATGGGCCAGTATCAAACCCAAGCTTAGACTTAGACTCCACTGATGAGTCACTACTGGCACAGCAATGTAGTCCAAGACCAGGCATAATCTATGTTTGGGAAACCAGCTCTATATGTTTAGTCATGTGACCAATTAAAGGAGAATGATGAATAATGAGTAGTGCACCATCCTGTCATGCACTGGGGCCTGTAAAAACATGCTGAGCAGTCTTGGATCGCAATGGGAGAATGAAAAAATCTACAGTAAGTGACTTTGAAAAGGGGTTCTTTTTTGGGGATCAGATGGCAGGAACTTTAGTAGTAATGACTGTTGTAGTGTTTCAGTAAGAACAGATATTAAATTGACCTGCATTTGGGTATAGGGGAAGAACATCAGTTAATAGGCTTGGAAATTGTAGTCAAAGCACATTGACTATGGTGCACTTGTTCATCAGGCTGAAAATGACAATATAGTGTGTGCATGACTTCACAGAGGAATATTGCAGTAGGGTTTATTATAAAAAGACAAATGACCATTTGATATTTCACAGGTGTAAAAAAGATACTAGGTCATATAAGTCACAATATTCTTTTGTTAAATTTTATTAATTAAAAAAGGTTCTTTGCATTTTATCCATCTCTGCAGTGTATGCAGCCAGTGTTACTGACAGTCTTCATTCTCTAAGCAGTTCTCAGCCATATTATAACATGTTATTTGCCCAAATCAGAACTAGCAGCAAACAGAGCAACGGGAGAATGTTTTGCTAGCATTTGCTTACAAAGCTGCACTGCTAACAAATGCTAGCATAGCAAAGACTGCAATGATAACAAATGCTAGCATTTGCTAGCAGTAGAATGCTAGCATTTGTTAGCATTGCAGCTCCAGTTCTAAACTAAAGAAGCAAATCTGTCTCGACTGATTAACTACATCTAAAGTAAGTGGGGAACTGAGTACATTAGCGCGGTGGTGAACTGTGTAAAATGAAGGCACCATGCCAGGTTTGTTCTTCTTACAGCAATACTGTGGAACAATGTATTTATACTGCCTTCTGTATAACAAAAGTGATCTCTTATCAGTATGAAAAAGCAACTTATATCATCTGCAGGTTACATTGTCCTTGTGGGTTGATGTAGCTTTGCTTGTTTTTGTGAAATGGTTGTGTGTCCACAGGTTCTGAGTGAGGCTACTGAAGATAACCTGATAGATCTGGGTCCGGGGTCTCCAGCAGTGGTCAGCCCCAGGATCAGTGCTACACCTCCTTCCAGCCTGCCTGCTTCTGTAGCTCCTGCCCGATCAGCTTCCCCCGCCACACTCTCCTCTAGACTGGCTGGCCTGGGTAAGTCCTCCACCTCACACCCCCAGTCCTGCTCTTTGCAAGGGATGGGTATTTTATCCATTTTTAAATCATAGATAGGTTAAACGTTTTGTTAAGTATATAAAGATTTTGAATACCTGCACATGCCCATCTCTAGTCTGTACCTACTGCATGGTTTAATGCAATTCTATTGTTGCTCCATGTGTTGCTGTTATCTGATGGTGGGGTGTGTTTGCAGATGTGGGTGCAGACAGTGTTAGTGGCACTCTCAGTTCTCTAAGCAGCTGTCAGCCACAGGATGACTTTGACATGTTTGCCCAGACCAGAAACAGCACTCTGTCAGACCAGCGGAAGAAGTAGGAGCTGCTTATAACTGTATATACTAATGTTTGTTGTAGTGTTTTATAATTCTAGCTGCCCTGCTTAAAGTTATGTTGAGAAAAGACCTTAATACTTATTAAAATGATAATCATTTAAATTTTATTTATGATTTTGTATTATTAAGTTTTCTCACAATATTTTGAACATAATTTGAATTTTATGAACTTTCGATTGACACTAGAGTTTGGAGTTAGGTGTGATGCTGATTATTTGCAAGCTTTTTGACATTTAACCCCAAAATTGCATTTTATAGCATAAATAATAAACTGTTAATTTTCCACAGTGCACATTATCACATTTTTGCATTTTGGTGTCACAATGTTGCAACTCATAGTTGCATCTTTATTATATAAAACAAATTACAAGTCATCTTTCACGGCATTGTTTTTTGTTTCTCAAAATACATTTTAGCACACCTTTTGAAGACACACATGCTGCAAGTGGAGCAGCTCCTACTCTTGATGTTAGACAACATAACACAGCAGGGGTGAGTGTATGTAAGCTGTTTGTGTGTGTACAGTATGTGTTTTGGTTGGTGTTTTTCCATTTAACGTCTGTGCATGGAGTCATTACTGACATGAAAGAAATCTGTTAACTAAAGGTGCACTGATCATGATTTTTATGATTCTTTACATTTAAATTGACTTGTCATTATATGTTAAGTTTTGTAAAATTTGCCAAATTTTAATAATTTGTTCATACAGTTCACTAAATGAATACTTGAAACACACTTACACATTTCCAGTATTTTCTTCCAGCCAAAGTGAATATGTTTACTCTTAAATGGGATATAAAAATCAGTTGACTTTTTAAATATAATTATCATCAAATGGAGTGTGAAGCTATTAAACAACAAGCTGTTTTAACACAGTAGCTACTACAGATTGATACATTTGCTCATGTCATAAAATGACAAATTGTAATTGTAGAATTGAAAAATGGCAAAATAAAAGTAAAAATTGGCCGAATGGGATTGCATGTTATTCACTGTGATTTGCCAACTATATCCCTACTATTAAATAAATTGACAATAGGTCACATGGGGCCATGTTTGCATACATTTTTACTTATTTATGGCAAGTCAGAATAATTTTGAATTGATGGTTGTGTGGAACTTTTCATGTTTTAAATGTGTGCCTTTTATTTCATCCTTGTTTTTTCTTTGTTTTTTTCATTTTCTTCTGCATGTGAAAATATCAGGGATGCACCAAACTGAAAATTTTTGGCTGAAACCGAACAAAACGATTTTGCTGAGTACTGAATGTGGTTCTTCATTTATATGAAACATTATAAAATTAGTAACCAAGTTATTTCCCAAAACAAGCCTATAGTTAGTCAAGTTGGTTTGACAAAAGCTTTAATAACATGAGTTTAATTGATTTTTAGTTTATATTTGTATATAAAACAAATGTTTAAAATAATTGTATGACAATAATTATAATGTAAATATCTATGAAGATACATCCAAAGATTACATTATTAGTGATTTTTAATTTAAAAACATGAAACAAAATTATGAAAATGGGAAAAATGAATTATGTAAGTCACAGCTACCGTACAGACACTGAAACACATTTTTACTGGTAATTGTTAGACAGTCACTAACACTATAGCTGTTGGAGTACAAACACAAAGCTAAGCGACTGTATTCTGGCTTCTTCATAACAAGTGCAGTTTAGTAAAGGTTGTGTTTGTAGTTTTTTGTTTTCTTCCATTCCACCACCAAATTGTAACTGTGCTGGTGAATCTATGTTTCGTTCAATGGCGAGGAAAAGCACTATTGTGAATGTCAAACACATACCCAATATTAAACTAACTTTACTGCAGTCAAGTCTGACTCATGTCTGTGGTCAGGAGCTAGAAAAAAGTAACAGTGTCATCACAATTTTTGGGGTATAAATTTTTCAGTCTTTTCACACATTTTGGTTGCTGAATATTTGGTGCATCCCTAGAAAATACCCTGAACTGTACCTAAAATCACTTTTGCCTGTTTGTGTGCAGCATGGTTTTTTTTAAGTTTGCAGATACTTGAGAGATTAACTGGATTGTTTTTACAGTATTTGGGGGTGGAACAAAGTTATATTATTTTGTTTTTAAGTTTTCTGGATTTTTTGTTGTTGTTTTTGTTTGGGTCCTATGGTTTGTCCATGACTTCCATCTAAAGGATGCTCTTGTCCAGTCCTCTGTCATGGATGACATTGAGGAATGGCTCAGTACTGATGTGGTGAGATTGGTTTTTGTTTTTTATTCCATCTTGCTGATTCTGGATGCTGCATAGCAGCCTCCTTGAAAAGAAATATGCTCAGTTTATGCCCACAGCATATTTCTTTTTTGTTTGCTCTTCATTACAACCAGCTCTGCTGTCTAGTGGCTTCTTTAGGTGGCTTATGGCCTACTAATGGCTTTTAATGGATGGAGACTTTGTACTTGGACTTTATATTATTCCTTTACTCTCCTGGGATGTTCTAACATTCTAATTCTTCTTAGTGATTTTTTTTTAACTTTGCACTCATTTAACTTTTATTAATATGTCTTATTTCTGTCACTAATGCTTTTAACAAAGACTTTGCATCCAGAGTGACCTGTATTGGACGGTTGTCTTAACTGGCAATGAGTGTGGATTATGAACATGATGATTTGGACTTTTCTTCTAAAAAAGCTTAATCAGTGTTTTCAGTCTGTTTGGAGTTAATGTCCTGCTATGAAAGTGTCTTGATACTTAATTCAGATTCCTCTCTCACTTTTTCTGACTTGATTTCCCTTTTGCTTTTTAACAGAAAGGAGATGGAGAAGAAGGTGTGACAAGTGAAGGTATGATGACTTTCAGTAAGAATGTTTACTTTCCGTGTAGTTTCTACAGCTGTGACCTTGCAAGCTTTTATGTAACATGATCAGTTAGTCTTTATCATTTCAGTCCCTGCAATATTTAATTGCTACCTTGCACATATAATCACTGACAACCTTATCTGAAACTCCTACTATGTCTGTCTCTGTAAAATGAATCATTAAATGTATCTCTAAATTTCCACCAATTGAAAGAGCTACGCTATTGTGGCTCATTCAGTTGGTCGAATGGGTTAGAGGAGTCTTATAAATTAACACAGTTAGTAACTGTAAACCTGTGAAGTGCACCTGTATGGTAGATGTTTCTGATATACTGGCAACATTTGTATATGGAGAGTCTGCTATTGACTTTGATTTGCTGGTGTTTCTCCTTTAGAGTTTGATAAGTTTTTGGAGGAGAGGGCTAAAGCAGCAGAGATGGTCCCCTCCCTTCCATCTCCCCCTAGTGGAGACCCTGCCGCTGCAGCAGGCACAGCTGTAAGTGCTGGGAAAAAGGCTGAGCGTTCTGAGGATGCGTTGTTTGCCTTGTAGAAGGGATCTTTTAGTCCTCAGCGTGTCTCAGCAGTGCTCAGCCTCCTCTATGTGTGGTAAGTGGGCAGTCGTGCAGACCCAGCGCCCCTCCCCCGTCTATCTCTCCTTGCTTCCTGCATTACTACACAGTCAACACTTATGGCGGCTGCCTACTATGCAGTTTGTATCCTTGGACGTATTCGGACTGATTTTGTGAAGGGATCCTGAAGACAAACGATTTCATATGGGGACATTTTCATACGCTATAAGGTTTTCATTTCTTTCAATTGAGTTCTCCCTACACCCAAAAATGACCTTCTTTACATAAGCATGAATGGACTTTAGTTATTGTCACATTAATGAACCTACTGAAGCACATGATTGACAGAAGCAAACATTTACCTTACGCTTATCCTTTGTTACGCATGAAACAATAAGGTTATTCAATTTGCCAGATTCCCAGTAACCTATTTTCCTGGTTTTCAAAGTAACCCCTGCTATCTTTGCCCCTAGACTTTTTAAAAAGTTAATTTTGTGTCATTTAGCTAGCTACCACATTTAGCTAGCTTCTGCCATTTCAGTTCAGAAGTTCTCAGTTGGCAAAAGCCAACAAATACCTCTTAAGAGAGACTAAGTTTTTGTAAAGTAAGTTAGTGTTATATCATTTTAGTTGTGTCACATAATTTAATGTACCTGAAGGCTTTACTGCCACTTGTGGTATAGAGAAGTTTCACTTTCACATAAGGAATTTATTAGATTGCTGCAAGTTTTTGCTCTCTGGAATATCAGAATACTTCAGCTGTCATAGAGAACATAAAAGGGAAAGCCAGAAGAAGGAAGGGCAACATTTGTAACACGTAATATGGGTAATTTTGCTTCATTTGTCTACATCTACCTGAACACTGTGTTTGTTTTTTTTGGGTTACATCATAAATGATGCAATGAAAAAGGGAAAAGGACAAGAAGACAGATTTCAGCACACTTTCGGTGATGACTTTCCAGATGATTCCTAATTCTGTAGTTACAGGTGAAGGGGTGGGTAGTCGTATCCACATTTTATTTTGAAAAAACCATTTGAGAAATCACAAAAGGATATATTGTCTAATATAGTATATTTTAGAGTAATTTGCACTGAAACTGTTGCTGGCCTTTTAGGCTGCGTTAAAGCAGAGCTTTTGTTCGAATGCAAATATTTAGCTGTCATTCATTTTAAATGCTGCCTGTTATGAGAGAGCTGTATCCAAGTAAATAGAGTTCATTGTAACCTGATGGTGACTGCAAGGCAGTTTAAATTGGATTTTCGCTTACACAGCTACTGTAGAAATTATGTCAAACTCACTGTTGTTATTTGGGAATGAAATGGCTCTGCCTTAATGAACAGAAGTCCTTTAGATAAAGGAGACAAAGGTGGCTAACATTTATTTAGTGTTTAGTACTTTCATGTTTGCACAACAGTATGAACTTTGGTCTGTGTGTTGAATGTGCTACTTTGGTATCATTTTAGTGATTTTTCTGCTGTGTGTGACCCATGGTGGGGTACACATACTGTTTTAATGGACCAAGTCTAAAAGCTGAACAAACCTTAGCAATTTACTTAATGACCAAGTACATTATTGATGAGTATGAGTGTGTGTAGTCAGAAAGCTTGCGATTATGTTTGTAAACACTAGAAAATGATTATATATTCTTTATGAGCGGATAAACATCAAAGGGACAGGACACTTGATTGGTTGCATTTGTAACCTGTGGTCCTACAGGCATGGTGGTCATCCAGTTTTTTTTTTTTTTTTTTTTTTTTTTTTTTTTTTTTTTTTTTTTTTTTTTTTTTTTTTGCTTGTTTGATGGATACATTCTTTGGCGCATTCAGTGTAATATATTTATTTATATGTTGGTCACTAAACTTGGTAGCCTAACTTTAGGCTAGAGAAAAAGGGAAAAAGGAGAAAGGGATGTGGTTTTGATGTGAAAAGTGATCTACAGTTGATGGTGGACACTCTTGTCTGCTAGTTAGCCCATTTCATTGCTGCATAGAAAGGGAAGAATTTGACTTGTTCTGCCCATTAATGAATTATTTCATAGCTGCTGTTTTGAGGTTGGGTGAGCTTTATAGAACATTGCAAAAAATCCCATTTAAACTGAATAAAATACATATTCCTTATGTGATTTTAGTTTGAAGTCTAGAGCCCATTCTCACTACAGAATACAGAACCAGTTTTAAATGCTTTAATATTGAACTGGACTATGTTTGCAGGTTTGAGAAAAAAATGCAACTATATACTAATGTTGGCACAGTTGTACAAAACTACTACACTATCTGTTCTAAAAGTGCCCCTCCACCCACAAATTAAGTCAGTCATTAGTGCTGGGTGCAGTATCGTATTGTGAGTAACTGCTGATGAATGGGGTTCAATTCCCTGCATAGACTAGACCAGTCATGATCATGATTCTTTGCTGATGATTTACATGATTGTTTGCTAATGTATAAACAGTACTGATTAACATATTTGTTTAACTAAGCACAATACTAAACCAGCTAACTGCTTAATAAGCTTCACGTTTCTTCTGAGAGTGTGAAAATACAAGCCAAAAAGACGCATCCTGTAAGCTAACATGCTAACAGTTAGTGTTAGCTACTAATATAATTTAGGGCAGATATCAGTTCTCCCTACAAGCAAAAATTACCCACTTTACATATGCATGAATGGACTTCAGTTATTGTCATATTTTTTAACCAACTGAAGCACATGATAGGGCAGTCATGGCCTGGTGGTTAGGGATCTGGTCTTGTGATCGGAAAGTCGCCAGTTCGATCCCCAGACTGATCATGATTGAAATGCCCTTGAGCATGGCACCTAAACCCCAACTGCTTCCCAAGCACCATGGATTCAGGCACATGTTTACAGCCTAGTGTGTGTGTTTCACTGCACAGATAGGTTAAATGTGGAGGTCAAATTTGACATCACATTTGCAAAAGTTGAATCTGTCTATCTAATCTCTAATGAATAAAAAATGCTCTTTTATACATATTATAGCATACACTTAAAGCATTTTTTTTTTCTTAAACATGTCACAGTAAACATGCTTAAGCTTCTCCGTTAAATGTATTTGCTCTTTAAAAATATAACCATTTCTGTTAGATATAAGATAATAGTAAAAATAGTAAATAAATAAACTGGTGATTAGAATGGAATAACTGACAGTTATGTAGTAATTGTGACAGGCCTAGTCTAGACAGGCACACAACACTGTACCAATAAGACAAGACTTGGGGTAGACTCCTAATGCTACATTTGCCTACCTCTAGTATGATTAAATTATACTTTAAGTTGTTCTGGATAAATCTGTCCAATGCATTAATGTAAATGTAAATACATAAATACATTTAGTACTTTCTGCACTTTAGGGGTCAACATACATTTTCTTCAGGACAGATACTAAGACTGATTATTATTAATCAAGAACACTAATAACCCTTATTTGGGACCAATAATCCTTTAATAATCCATTAATCTGATCTTTGTAGTGTGGAAAATTATAAGGATGCATTCTTACTCATCAAATTAACATTAATAGACATAGATTTAAAAATGTTTTATCAGCAATTTCAGTAATCAGCAATGCTAAATATCAGCTGACATTGGTCAGGACCAATAATCAGTCAACCCCTAGTTCACTTTTATTTCTCATCGATGTGAATGGTGATTTTTGGCAAAATTCTGTAAAGCTGACTGGCAGAACATGAATTTGTTAATTCTTAACACTATTTGCAAACACTTACGTGCAATAGCAATATCAGTGAAAAGTGGATAATTTAAGCAAAGTTAGTACTCGTAAAGCATGGCTTGAAGAAAACTTAACATTTACTTTACTGTTAAAGCTTAACAAATCACAACACTAATACACATGTACTGTTTATTCCAATTGGTTCCAATGGAAAGATTCAATTCATATTGCAGACTTTTTAGGTTATTTTTAATTCAAGAACATGTCAAATGCTGTATTGATTAAAAACCATCTACTGGAACTACCTAAAGAATAATGACAAACTGGTATAAAATGAACATTCATTCACTCATTCGGTAATTTATTTGTTAAATCAAATATGTACAATTTATACTGACATTTTTGTAGAGTCATAATTGATATTTTCAGTTTGAATATGTTTGGGACTGTAAAATGAACTGTGTACATTTGGAGAATGTAGAAATTCTTCTTCTGTTTCAGTATTTAGATGTCAATTTTGAATGCGATGATTAGTTTAAAAGTTTTTGAGTTGTCAGTGTGTTGAGTGTCATGCTTGTGTTAATTCAAACCTTCAAGATTTTTTTTTTTGCCTTGTAAGCTGCTTAGAGACTGTCAACTCACGTTTCTTCTGTGATGGTTTAAGTCTAAATACAATTCATTTCCTTTATTATGAGTGAAAGTATCTTGTAGACTTACTTAAAATGATCACCAGGAGTGGTCAGTGGTACTCTCCTATACCCAACATGGTGACAGATTAAATGAATTTGCTCAGAAATGACACAAAATGTACTTGGAGTGTTTCCATGTATGTATAGAAATGGCACTTTTCTTTGACTGGATATGTGTTTGAAGTTTAGTGTGTCCATGTATGTGCGTGAAAAACTTTCCATTACTTGATTGCTGCCGGAAACACATTGGTTTTGGGGTTTGTGAGTGCAGTGTATGCGAGTGTGTGGGGGGGCATGGATAAGCTGTACTCTGTTGGCCAGTGATGACTGCTGCCCATTGATTGTGGTTTTGCAGATTGTACTGATGTGCTGGTCTGTGTGCTTACCTGTTGTTATACCTCAAGTTGCACTCTGTACTGTTTGATTCATGCATGTGTTAATCTTCAATAAAGCATACCAAGTTGGTGACCTTTCATGAGAATGGCCTTTTCATTAATTGTGCACAGGGGGATAATGTGTGGATGTGAGCAATAATCTAACATGAAACATGTTTAGCATGTAGATCATGAATGTTAAACACAATTCAGCTAATTTAGGAACAAATTAGTTATATGCACTACCAACAGTTAATGCCTTTTCTCTAACATTTGTAAATGTTCCTCCTAATCTTAAATCTAGTGTAGACTTAAATCTAGTCTAAATATCTGATAGCTGTCATTCTGAGAATGATGTAAGCTCATTATAAGACTAATTTCAGATCTGCAGCATTAAGCTTCTCAAAATGCTCAAGATTAGATATTTAGACTAGATTAAAGATGATTTTATTGACTAAGATGTTGTTTGCAGTGTAATTTCATATTTATTGAACATTATTATTAATCTTCTAATCAAAATAGCACTGGTTACCTTTCAAATGCTTAACATAAACCAAACTGCAATCTAAATAAATAAAATGAGTCACTATGCCACGACAGCAAAAATATATAAATACAAATAGTACAGAAAAGGTAGAAGGTAAAGATGTCAACATGATAATATGCCAGTGTCTAAAAAAAATATTTATATAGTCATAAAAGTTTGGACAGCGCTGGTGAAATGTCCTGTTTTGCTGATTTTCTACAAGAAAACATGAAATTATCCTCTGCAGAGAATACACTTATACATGCCATTCTTTAATTGTTAATGTACAGTTTCTATTTATTTGTTGAATACTTTCACAGCTCCTTTCTATTAAAATGTTTAGAAGTATGTTTGTTTACCTTAGATGTGTTAACTTTATTTTCATGTAGAAAATCAACAAAGGCCAATGTAACCAGTGGTGTCCAAAGTTTTGCATAATACCTTATCCAGTGTGGACCACCCAAGTTCACTAATATTGCAGGCAATAGTTTAAGTGACAAAGCAAAAGCTGTGATTGTGTTTAAACTGTTAATAAATGCACATTATTAATAATTTGCATTAATCATCATACATATAACATGTACGGTGTTCTAAGGATGTAAAGATAATAGTACAGTAAAGATCTATAATAACTGATGGTGCATAGGCTTGAATAACCACTAGCTGCTTTTAAACTGTAATGGAAAATCAGAGGGGGTTACATGGGGAATTACATTCAGTTTGTGTCATGATGTCTAAATCACATTAGGCTATGTTCACATTACAAGCCACATTGCTTAAATTTGATTTTTTGCTCAGATCAGATCTTGACAGTTCACGTTCACAAATGTAAGTGAACTGTATCTGTAATGTGAACAAATCTGTCCCTGAATTCGTCTCCTCCTTTACCAACAACAAAAAGCGTCACATTTCCATTTGGTTGCCAGGTTTGCAAATATGCAGTAGCTGGTAAAACTTCAGAGTTGGCAGTTTGCAGGATTTTTGCACTGCATAAAAGAAGACAATTAACAAGAAAGTATGATTTGAAGACCATTTACGTTTTAACGCTCATTGAAATGTATGTGTAACACTTTAGATTTTGGGCTAGTTTTCGTTTGTGTAGTGTGATTTTCTTTTACAAAATCAGTAGGCTGTTTGGGGAGATATGGCAACCCTGTATTTGTGAGCCAACTGATTTTAGTAAAACTGGTCAAACAGATATGTTAGTAGCTGATGTGTGATGATGTTTTGCTCAGGAGGACAATAAACAGGTGGTGGACTGTACATGATCAGGTGAAGAAGGTGAATAAATGCCAGCTGGCTGCTTCTGTTGTTTTTGCAGCGACGTGAGTAAACGAGAGAAGCTCCACCACTACGCGCATGCGTACAAGCAAAAAGACGTGTGATCTGACCGTCACATTCAAGTCGCATGTCCACGGATCTGATCTAGATCCACATATGAACGTGACTCGTCCATGTCCACACACAGCCCTGAAAATATCAGATCTGAGCCAAATTAAGGTAAAAGATTGGATTTGAGTAACTTCAGCCTGGTAATCTGAAAATAGCATTCTGTGAGAGTTTAATTAAGATGTGAAATGATTTACGTAAGTGGGATGAGAAGTATTTTGACTTAAACGTGTATTTTAGGTGATTATTCAGTTATAGTGTTTGTTAGCAACATTAGCTTCACGACTCCAGTTATAAGTTAAAGAAGCAAACTTTTAACTGATTGGAGTTTTAACTGACGGACTAATCAGACATATTTGAGTGGAAGACTGTAAATACAATTTTCAACAAAATATTTACTGCAATTAAAATTTTGAAAAAAACAGAAAAATAATGACAAAAATCTCTATATTAACAGCCACGAAAGCTTAAAATATATGCTCTTTCAGCTGTAGGATTATGTGACCTTTGTTTACATAGAGTGTAAGCTGTGTTATGAATATCACCAACAGCCTGGTGTGTGTGTCAGTTTAGGTTGTTGCATTATTCTGCTTGTCCACTCTGCCACCATATCATTTCTGTATATAAGGTTACCTCATGTCTATCTTCTCATTCTCAGCTGTCACCAGAAGTCATTTAGGAAAATCCAGTTCCAGTTTAGCTGTGAGGCACATCCATAAACTATCAACTATCCATCAAGGGCAACTCAGATAAGTAGATTACACTGTATCACAGAACAATACCTAGAATTGATGTTATGTATGTTTAGAAAACCATTATCGATGTGTTGAAATTGTCTCTGACAATAAGAAATGCTACTGAACAGCCTCAAGTTATTGAACAAATCCTCATTAGCACTCCGAGTATTCAGACATATATGTAAATATCCACCTTTGATTTATTCTGAGAGCACTGCATCCTTAATCTTCAGCAAAAAACAGACCTCAAGGAAATGGTTGTTAATCAGAAACTGAATAATTGGATTTGCCGCTCTTGTACATAAACACTCGTAATGTATTTAAAAAATACATATTCCTCATAGGAGTCATCTTTGTCATATTTTCACAATTATTTCAGGACAAAAAAAAATCCAATTATAAAATGCAGGGACAAGTAGTGAAAGGAAGCGAAAAAAACCCCACGTTTGACTAAATTGGCTATTTATGTTTATGATATGGGTGCTATTACTGTTGCACATCACTGATTTCCCAATTTCCCCTCTCAATTCTGTTTACTTAGCCCTAAGCTTTTAATTTCACCAATGTCACATTGCAGCCTTATAATGCAACAAAGTTGTGGAAAAGGTGTAATGACTTTGAGAGCCAAATGTATAGTTTGAGATTTGTACAGGTAAGTTCTGAGGTTTAAGACTGCATTTAAACAAAATTAAAAAGCGTTAAAACTATGTGCATCAAGATCACACAAAATGTAAATTTTCTTTATTTTTATTTCCATTTTTGTTTTTCTGATCATTTCAGCATTTCATGATAAATGGGCCAATACAAACGGTCCCAATTCAATAGGAACACATTCATATTTAATAATCTCGTATTTAAAGTTGTTGAGTTTTGCTGCCGTTTACTATTTTTGAAATACGTTCTGGATGTTAATGATGTACATATTATATATTGATATATTGTATAGAGACTGGTGGTGTTGGTCTTTTGTGTTTTCTCCCGTTTTTAAGAGAAGGCCTTGGAGCACTTTATGCTAAGTTAATTTACCCAAATATATCCACACCACAGCCCACAACATCAACAGCTCTGTTAATAGAAACCTGCTGATCCATAACAGTTCTACTGCTAGACGTGCGCTGGGGGGCAGTGCAATATTAACGTTAATATCAATGATCGATCAGAGGATTTGCAAGCCGGCATAAGGCATTTAATTATAATTGCATGGCGAGTGGTGTTGTAGTGGCAGCAGGATTTGAATAAGGTCACATCTCCGGCTGACCTTGCAAGTGTAATACTATATTAAATGCCACTCATGTTAAGTGCGTCGAAACCTTCCTGATGTAGTCACACCATAATATAAAGGTTAAATTGAAAAATGTCCCCTCTCCAGCACAAACGCACGCGATGATTGATACACCTTCGAAGGAAAATAAATGTTAACAGGCCTCCATTTTAAACTCCCACCTTTTATGAATGATATGTATTCTAATGGAGTGTTTGGATCAAATTGAGAGCGACTCTATTTCAGAAGAATGGAAAAGGTCAGTCAGAGAGATTAGTGGGATTTGGAGAAGGTTACACTCTATGGGTCTGGCAGCATGTTAATCACCATGTCACTGAAATATACTCTTAAAATACAAGGAATGACATATTTTTTAATCTTTCACATGAACTGTATTGACACTCGAGTTGATGATGTTTCACAACTTCCAGTAATCAGGTTATTATTGAACAATTTCAGTGCTAATATTAAACAAGACTATCTTCTACTTGTGTGTGTAATGAATTACAGTGCTTTGAGGTTCATTGTACCTTATGGTTTCTAGAATGACAATAATTGTGTGATGTCTCCTGGACACAATAACACGTATAGAAGGTCAGTGCAGATTGTACCACTGTATCATTTCAACCTCTGACTTATCTTGTGTATATGATCAGAGATTTGTGCTTTTTACTCTTCAAGAAAGTGTGTGTATGTGTGTGTGTATGTGTGTGTATAGTACAATAACATGTTCATTCGTAATTTCTTTAACACACACATACTCTAACCCAGAATTGCACAAAAACATTCTTTCACTTTCTCCTGTCCTAACACCTGTCCAGAAGATCAACAATACATGTTACATTTTACAAAGATGATGAGGTTAAAATGATGTCCAGTCAGTGTGTTGTGTGTGCACTAGTAAGTGAAATCATCTTAAGTCTATTCTCTACACTTAATAGACCTTATTATGAGATGACTGTACAGTTTTTCAGCCTTTACACAATATACTCACATTGAATGAGTCATTAATATTGCTCTGAAATACACTTCTACACTTGTTTACTTGCTCTAGTTAGTTGTCTTTCTCAATCTGCCAGTTGGATAACTTTTTTAAGAAGTAAAAATGGTTGGAAAATGTGTAAATTGTACATAATTCATGTAAAATAAGATGAATAACATAATAAAACATGTTTTAAAAAAGGGTAAATAATTAAATTATTACCTTATTTATTAATGTAGTTTATTCTAATGTATCTCAAGCACTTAGACTATTGTGAAAAAGTTCATTTGTGTTCATAACTTAATTAAAAAATGTAAAATGTCAAAATATTATATTCATTACATATAAAGTGACATATTTCAAGCCTTTTTTAGTTGATAATGCTTGAATAGTAATGAACTCAGCATTAAATAATCGAATAAGTTGAGATTCAGGATTTTTTTAAGGCTTAAGCTATAAGCCTAAATGATCAGCAGTAAAACAAGCATTGAAATGTCATTTTATGTAATGAATATAAAATAAGAAAGTAACCCTTTCTCAGTATTTTACAAACACTTGGTCTTCCGTACTAGATGAAGTGAAGAGCATAAATGATCTCAGCACCTGTGAAAGTCTAGGATACACTGAACAATAAGAGAACGGTTGGTTCTCATAGATGACATGTTGGATGACTGGGAATTGGGCAAGCGTGCAGACCTGAGCCAAATAAGTATGGCCAAGCAACTGGGCCAGGGGCATGTCAGAACTGGTGAGTTCCCAGTCAGCAGTGACTATGTACAGACATTGGCCTCCAAATTCTCAGATCTCCATCAGTCCCGACACTTATTGTTTGTGGGATGTGTGTCTTTATGGCTCCACCTCACAATTTACAGGACTTGTTGCATCTGCTACAACCATCTAACAGGTGCTAACCTTTGTGGGATGTTCTAGAGCTGCAGTAGTGAAGGTGTACTGAGTATGGACTTCTACATTGAGTCCAGTGGCGTAACAGTGGCACCCTACTGGCCATTGATGCCAGAGGAGAACTATAACTTTGTTGAGTGATACAGAGCAATCGGCACAGTGGACCAGTTAACCACCTAATACACTCCAGCCACACAGTCTTGTTATTTCAGCCAAGGGTGGTTATTCCAATATTAGGTAGGTGGTTGTAATACTCTGATATGTATAAATAAGATGATTTCACTTCCAACAGGTCATTTTTGTGTGTAATTTCTCACAAGGACTATGCTACATTGTTGAAAAACAAACAAAGAAATCAGCATTTCTGTTCCTTTTTAGTCCTACAGAAGCATTCAGTAACAAACGAGGCAATAAAGAAAACAGTACGAGTGGTGTAGTTTGTCCCCGCTGTGAGAAACATATGCTCTGTTCATAAGTGACTGGCATAGATCAGAGTGTTGGAGGGAAATGATACATAATATAAACACCAAAAGCAGTAAACAGTGCAGTCACTCAGCAGTTCCTGTAAGCAGAGCATGAAACACCAAATACACAAACGCCACAGTCATGTGAGCACGCTGCCAGCTGACAAACTCCAACAAAAACCAAGCAGCACTGATGCACCAAAAATCACAGGCCAGCTTTTACAGCACTTTCTTCAGCTTTCTTAAGCATCCTTGGGTTTGAGAAAGGTGCTGTGTAACTTATTATTATTATTATTATTATTATTATTATTGCTCTTGTTATTAAACTGAGGAAGAGGATACTCGAGCAGTGAGTTCTGTATTTGAAGTATTATTTTGGAGGATTTGAACTTGAGAATTATTCAAACTGATGACTTTTACTTGTTTACGTTTAGACCTTGAAAGGCCGTGAGCTTTTCGTATTTCTCTCTTTGCTAATCTGTGAAGTTGCTGCACATTTTAGTTTTTATTCAGTTCATATCACAGCACTGCTCATTTATTTTTGTGTAAAGACCAGTACTGCTTACACACATTTTTACTGTTAAATACGTTTTTAAAGCATTTTAAGATTATTCATTTAAACCTTTCTACTCTTGACATTGTAACACAGTCTAATACGAAGCCTAATCAAGTGTCACCAACGGTGGCCCCATGATTCCAGTGCCAGTACATTTGTCAATTAGAAATATATTCATCTACAGTTTTTGACTTTGTATGGTTTTTATGTTCTCATAGAGCAGAGTTTACCCCTGCAGTCAGGAAGAAGAGAGCTGTTTGTATGTAGAGAAGCATAGTTTCGTCTAACATGGCAAGTTAAAGGACGACTCCAGCTAAAGTTCTCTTACAGCTTCTGCCTCAGCATCTGACTGACTTTGAGCTTCGAGTCATTTAGTCTTCTGTTTGTTTCCACATTCAGACAAAATTCTTGTCCGTGGTAACTGACCACATGCTACAGCTGTGGCTGCTGGAGATTAGGTTGAGTATTCCTTTAAGACTCTTGTCTTAAACACTTGTAATTGACTAATTTACTTACTGGAATGGCTACACAAGTGCAGGTCATGTTAATTATCATTAATCAGATAACGAATGCCACTTAAACAGACCTACCAACACGAGTGCTAGTCTATACTTTGGGTTTGAATGATTTGTTTTGTAAGAAAACTTGAGGAACCCCAACTGACCACAGTTACACAAAAGCCCAGACAAATTCATGACCTGGACACCTTGTTTTCTCACATCCTGGTGTTCTAAGTATGCCGGGGTGTGTGAGTCTGTGTTAGAGGGTCCAGAAGTGCAGGTTGAGCTGTTGTGGCTCCAGATGATGGATGACGGGTCCCACGGCACCACTGTGTACGGGTCTAAAACCCGGAGAGGGGTCAGGAGTAGACAAGATGTAGTCAATGCTGAATTTGATCTCAGGCTCAGGCTTGCTGAGTGTTGGGTTGCCGTGGGCCACCCTGTGGTTCGATGTTTCTGGGCAGAATGAATCAGGGTCGAGTGACCGTCCTGCAGTGCTCTGCTGTGTGTCTGTGGCTCCAAAAGCTTCGGCTGGATCTCTAAAGCCTAGCTTAATGTTGCGTCGACGACGTCGGCGGCGAAAGTTGCCATTTTCAAACAGATCCAACATGGATTCACAGCCTGTAGCGAAAGTCCAGTAATTGCCCTTCCCTTTCTCGTTCCCCTCAGTGCGAGGAACCTGAAGAAAATATACAAATAGTGGATCTTTTACCAAGAAAACATCTGCATCTTTGGTGCACTTTAGTGGAATGTAATAAGAGTAAAGTTTTTGGGTGAGGGAGCACTCCTTGGCAGGTTCTACAAAAAACCCTTTACAGTCTATGCAGGTACTTTAAACAATGACATGTTCTTCATATTCACACATTTGCTTTACAAGAACTGAAATATTTTTTTGGGAACTATATCTGACATCACTCCAGACAAGTGTGGTCAGTCTTTCTTACCTTGATAAAGCAGCTGTTGAGAGAGAGGTTGTGGCGGATGGAGTTTTGCCATGCTCTCTGGTTGGATCTGTAATAGGGGAATCTTTTCATGATGAACTCGTAGATGCCTGATAGAGTAACTTTATTCTCTGGGCTCTGCTGTATAGCCATGGCAATCAGAGCAATATAACTGACACACACACACAGAGAGAGAATGAGAGAGAGAACATTTCAATTCATTTCAATTCATTTTAACTAATTTATATAAATTATTATTTTATAATATTGTTTATTATTTTTATACTACTACTTCTACTACTACTACTACTACTACTACTACTACTACTACTACTAATAATAATAATAATAATAATAATAATAATATATTAATAACAATAACAATAATAATAATAATAATAATAATAATAATAATAATAACTGATTATTATAATTATGTGTATCTTATTATAAATTAACATCTTCCATTATTATACACATTTGATACAATAAAGAGTACTATTATTAATGTTCATACTACTAGTCATACAGAAAAGTTAATAAGTCATTTAGATGACTTTTGAAGTCATATAAGATAAATAAATGTCTTGTTATGAATGTATGTTTAATGTAATTGATGACAACAATAATAATAATAATAATAATCATAATTATGATTATGATGATGATGATGATGATGATTATTATTATTATTAATATTAATGATAATATAATAACAACTAATGCATATTTTTTTTACTAATAACAACAAATAATAATGATGATGATGATGATAATAAAAAAATAATAATTATAATTTTATTTTGATAATCACACATTTATTTTGTATATTTTTATTTATGCTAGTATTTCAATTCATTTTAACAAATTTATATAAATTATTATTTTATAATATTGTTTATTATTTTTATACTACTACTTTTACTACTACTACAACTAATAATAATAATAATAATAATAATAATAATAATAATAGTTTGAGTAGTAGTAATTTCACTATAAGTGTAACATTGTAAATTGAAAATGAAATGAAATGAAAAATAGAAATAGTTACCTGTATGCAGGTCGGCACACTTTCTTCCCCTCATCATTTCCACAGGATGGATAACCCTCTCCATCATAATTAAAGCAGTTGTAGGGGTACTGTGAGTTGTCAAACATTGTTGCGTGTCCAGGGTGGCTGCTGTGTTACAGACTCTTGAGACTGTCAGTGAAAGAAAAGCTCAGAGCAGTTGTGAAATGAGAGTAAAGTGTTGGTGGAGTTGGGGAGAGGAAGCCCCCCTCTGCTGCTCTGCTGCTCTGCTGCTGGAATGGCTGGAAAAGGCTTGGGCACTGTGTGTGTGTGTGTGCGCCTGAACCCTGGGCGGGATCACTAAAGCTCTCTCTCATTCACTCTTTGATTCTGGGTGGTCCAGGCCCACTCAGAGCGGGATGTTTTTGCTTCGTAATGTTTCTTTTTATAGCTTAATCTGCTTAATAATCATCAGACCAGGAATCAAACATTAACAAACATGCTTTTGGTGAATCAGTCTTAACTCTTTGAGGTTGTTTTCGTTTCTGCCTTCCACAGCGTCTGTGTGCCCTCCATCACATATCTTTCGGCAACAAATTGAGTTGTGTAGATGTAATCTATAATGCTGTATAATGGCCATAAATTGGGCTGCCGTGACTAAAAGGGGGATGTGTGGACTACTGTCAGCTGCAGAGAGCGCAGCAAACAGCCTGCGGGGCAAGATGTGTGTGTATTTGTGTGTGTATGTATTTGTGTGTGGCCTCTGATCCTCCAGATAATGCTGCTACTGGCCTGGCGAGCATACATGCCACACAAGCGCTCACACTTTCAAACTTTCTTCTGAAGTTGACATTAAAAAAGTGGTGCATTGAACTTTGTTGCGTCAGACTGTTGACATAATTTTCATATAAATGCATCAATAATATGCAGATATGTTCAACCTATTACATTTCATTTGACCTTTGGCAGTAGCTGTGCTGATGTAGTATATTGTATTTATGTGGAAATTAAGTACATATTTACTTCAAGTCAAAATGCTTTTGTCCAGCTTATTTACTATGAAACTGCTGGACTGTGATGAAGCAAAAGCACTTTAAGTGATCAAGCCTCACTGCATGATATTACACATTGCAAATAGATCGAGAGCCTAAGAAGCTGTGGCTCTTTCTGGTCTGAGTGCATGTAGAGTGTGATCAGATAAGGGTCTTGCTGGACTCCCAGTGCATTCCCATGACTCCCCCTTCCTCTGCTGGCCTGTCTGCTCCTTCCCTCATTCCAGCAGAGCCATTAGTGCTCTCTGTCCCCCCAGACTGCCGTCTCAGTGCAGTTTCCGTCCTCCGCTTGGGCCCTGAGCGGCTCCTGTTGGGCCACATGCTTGCAACCAAAGCAAGGCCACTTGAAGGTCACAGTAGCGTACCCAATCACTACTGGACTGTTTACAGATTCACAATGAGCTAAATTCATTTGCTCTTGAAACC
This sequence comes from Crenuchus spilurus, assembly GCA_036984385.1. NCBI lineage: Eukaryota > Metazoa > Chordata > Actinopteri > Characiformes > Crenuchidae > Crenuchus > Crenuchus spilurus. Next base: position 54,961 of record BRDA01003333.1, read on the forward strand.
AATTAGCTGCAGCTTGATGCTGTTTAAATAGCTTCACATGCTATTGTAAACTATGGCTACCATAGATATGCTTGTGATAAACTCGGTAGGGATGTAGATGAGGAGACAGGAGGCAAGGGAGTACTAAGAACGTGAGGGTTTATTGAACACTATAAAACATAAAACAAACGCTAGGGATGAAACCAAACAAACACTAATGACTTAAACGTCCATGTAACACTAAGTACCAATATACACATCTGTAACTTCACATATAATGAGTGACACAGACTGCCAAAAACAGAGGATACTTAAAGCGGCAGTAATTAAGACACACACGAGGGAACAGACGTGAACAATCACAGGTGACATCACAGGGGGGTGTGGACAATGATGTAGTGAAGACGTGAGGGATGAACTCAGGCACAAATGACAGGGAGAGGGGGCGAGTCTCTGGACGGTGCTGACAATACTACATGATAATATTCTTAAAATAAAATCTAATAAAAGACTGCTAAAGAATGACTGACTAAGCTGTGTTCAAAACCACTGAATTATTTCTAATAATGCACTAAATAAGCAACACTGTATGTTGCTTGGCAATCACATCCTAGAATTAAGATTTGGCTAAATAAATTAACTGTCATTATTATTAATAATGCATCAAATTACGACATGAATGTTAGTGTTTTATAACACAAAATGAGGGCTGAATGAAACAGGCATGGTTATACTCACCATTCATTTCATTAACACTGCCTTCTTCTTTCTACACGCATTGTCCACTCATCATCTCCACTGACTGTATAGGTGCACTTTGTCTGTACAATTACAGACTGTAGTCCTCTATATACTTGATCTTGAGCTGATAAAATGGACAATGAGTGTAGACACAAGGAGATGTGACTGTTCAGTGTATTAGTTCACAATTTCAGTTGTTTGATCAAGTGTCAATTTAAAGCTGTGTAAAAATGTGTACAAACTCAGTCATTCACACCTTATTTAGTGGGGCAGATTTCTACTGCAAGCTATAAAATGAACAAAATTAGGCATTTCAAAAAGTGTTGGGGACATGTCCTAGTATAAGTGCAGTGCCACATTAAAATGACAATATTGTGAGGAAGTTCATTGTTGTCCATCCCAACCAGCCATTATCTTAACTGTTTAATTCAGTTCCCCATACCCCTTCAGTGAGCACTGGGCAGGGCAGTCAAGTCCATTGTTGTTTAATAAAATTTTTTAAAAAGTAAACGTCCATATTTTATATTCACTACACTACAAGTGACATATTTTGTGTTTCACTGTTGATCTTACAGCTCATGAAAATCCGAAATGCAGAATCTCAAATTATTAGAACATTTAATTTCAATTTTGAATAAATGACTATTGAAACAGTATCAACATTAAAATTAGAAACTGGAAATGTCACGTTACGTGTAATGAGTAATAAATATGTATATACAGTGTATCACAAAAGTGAGTACACCCCTCACATTTCTGCAGATATTTAAGTACATCTTTTCATGGGACAACACTGAAAATTTACTACATTTAAGGATGTTTTGGACATGAGCACCTAATTTACTTTTATAAAAAGTAAAGAATATAGAGTATTGTTACATATGCATCTCCATAAATTAGAATACTGTAAAAAAAGTTTGTGTGTGTGTGTGTGTGTGTGTGTGTATATTTTTTTGGCAACACTGACAAAATGACACTTTGACACAATGAAAAGTAGTCTGTGTGCAGCTTATATAACAGTGTAAATTTATTCTTCCCTCAAAATAACTCAATATACAGCCATTAATGTCTAAACCACCAGAAACAAAAATGAGTACACCCCTAAATGTCCAAATTGAGCACAGTTTGTCATTTTCCCTCCAAAATGTCATGTGACTCGTTAGTGTTACTAGGTCTCAGGTGTGCATAGGGAGCAGGTGTGTTCAATTTTGTAGTACAACTCTCACACTCTCTCATACTGGTCACTGAAAGTTCAAACATGGCACCTCATGGCAAAGAACTCTCTGAGGATCTTAAAAGACAAATTGTTGCACTACATGAAAATGGCCAAGGCTACAAGAAGATTGCCAACACCCTGAAACTGAGCTGCAGCACAGTGGCCAAGTTCATCCAGCATTTTAAAAGAGCAGGGTCCACTCAGAACAGACCTTGCGTTGGTCATCCAAAGAAGCTGAGTGCACATGCTCAGCATCACATCCAAATACTGTCTTTCAAAGATAGACACAGGAGTGCTGTCAGCAATGCTGCAGAGATTGAAGAGGTGGGGGGTCAGCCTGTCTCAGACCATACAGCACACACTACATGAAATTGGTCTGCATGGCTGTCACCCCAGAAGGAAGCCTGTTCTGAAGTCTGTACACAAGAAAGCCCGCAAACCGTTTGCTGAAGACATGTCAACAAAGGACATGGATTACTGGAACCATGTCCTATGGTCTGATGAGACCAAGAGTAATTTGTTTGGTTCAGATGGTCTCAAGCATGTGTGGCGGCAATCAGGTGAGGAGTACAAAGATAAGTGTGTCATGGGTCGTGGGAATGCCATGGTCTGGGGCTGCATGAGTGCAGCAGGTGTTGGGGAGTTACATTTCATTGAGGGACACATGAACTCCAATATGTACTGTGAAATAATGAAGCAGAGCATGAGCCCCTCTCCCAGAAACTGGGTCGCAGGGCAGTGTTCCAGCATGATAATGACCCCAAACCCTAAGACGACCACTGCTTTATTGAAGAGGCTGAGAGTAAAGGTGATGGGCTGGCCAAGCATGTCTCCATACCTAAACCCAATAGAACATCTTTGGGGCATCTTCAAGCAGAAGGTGGAGGAGTTCAAAGTCTCAAATATCTGCCAGCTCTGTGATGTTGTCATGGAGGAGAGGAAAAGCATTCCAGTGGCAACCTGTGAAGCTCTGGTAAACTCCATGCCCAGGAGAGTTTTAAGGCAGTTCTGGAAAATAATGGTGGCCACACAAAATATTGACACTTCAGGACCTTTCACTAAGGGGTGTACTCACTTTTGTTTCCAGTGGTTTAGACATTAATGGCTGTATATTGAGTTATTTTGAGGGAAGAATAAATTTACACAGTTATATAAGCTGCACACAGACTTTTCATTGTGTCAAAGTGTCATTTTGTCAGTGTTGTACCATAAAAAGATATACTTAAATATCTGCAGAAATGTGAGGGGTGTACTCACTTTTGTGTGTGTATATATATCATTACACGTAACGTGACATTTCCAGTTTCTATTTTTAATGTTGATACTGTTTCAATAGTCGTTTATTCAAACTTGAAATTAAATGTTCTAATAATTTGAGATTCTGCATTTCAGATTTTCATGAGCTGTAAGATCAACAGTGAAACACAAAATATGTCACTTTACATAAAAAAAATATTCTAATTCATGGAGATGCATATGTACCTATACTATATTTTCCGTACTTCTTATAAAAGTAAATTAGGTTTTTTTTAATTTATTGATGATTTGTTTTATTTGATCCAGGTTTTGTGTCACTCTTGGAATGGTCCGTGTCCTAGACATTCATCATATTCAGTTAAAAGGTTTTCTGGTATGTGATTCTGTTTGCTACACTGTAAAGAATTCCTGTAGTAATGTTCCCTAAATTCATCAGGCTCCTGTAGGAGACAAAGTTTTCTCAAAAAGATTAAAATGTTGATTTTTACTGTAAGCTCTTCTGTGCAAAGTGTTTTGGGAAAGTGACTTTAGCAGCAAGCTTTTAACCTTATGTTTACCCCAAGATATATTTGAGAGTTTTATACGTGTCACTCATGATGTTGCTGTTTTTCACTTAACTAGTTTATTCTGTAATGTTGTACTAAAATAGGCTTACTTAGCAGTTTTAAGATTAACTTAAGTAGATTAAAAGTGTGTGTGTGTGTGTGTGTGTGACTTGCTGAACAGTTTTCATAATTAACAGCACAATTATATTGTTTGCTTTAAAAAGTGAACTCCAACAACACAAACATCAGAACAATCACAGCGTATCATCAGAAGCAAGAATGTGCTGCAATGTTCATTTTATTGCACTTGGACAAGAAAAAGAAACCCTCTACTGAACCAGTACAAGAAAAAGCATGTTATGTGGAACATCTCTGAAGGTTATATGTATGTGAAAATTCTGAGTGAATTCAGTATGAAAACTGTAAAATATTATGCAACAGAATGTAATATGTTACCGTAATTTCCTCTTAGTCCTTTAAACCCTTTTATTCAGAACCCACATATTCAAGTATTTCTATAATTGCACAGGCAATGGACTCACATAGTATTTACAGACTTTTCAGCAGTTACTGAAATATGCTCTAGTGCATTGTTTACTCCTGCTAGCTTTGTACATTAGCGCCCACATTCACTCCTCCCTTAGAAATAAAAATACATACAACAGTTAAATAATACTAACATAAATGTCTATACAAGATGCTTAAGCTGTTCTGAATGAAAATCTGTCAATTGACTGTAAATAATATTTGTAAATAAGCACTTATTAAAATAGTTTTGAAAAACAGTTTTTAGGAATGAAAAAAGCCTTTTATTCTAATGTGAAGAAAAACACCTGCCCATTGGCCAGTGCATGCTTACAATAACAGGGGCCATGTTTCAACCCACTTAGCCAGCACCGCACAGCCACACATGACTCTACATTACCTCACAGCTACTGACTCACAGTTGTTCTTGGGTATTGTCAGTGGAACCAAAATGTTTAATTTTGGGATTTCTGCAACAGCTGTTTTTGCCTGTGATGGACAGGGGCTCCATATCCTCCATAAATATTAAGGAAGCCAAACTAGGAAGATCTGGTGAATGTGGGTGCAACATTATTACCAAAATGACCACTTTCATTTATATAAGCCAAAACCCAAATATTCTGAAGGCAAAGAAAGGTGATCCATTCAAGTATTTACTAGTGTTTATGGGTAATTAATGTACTATGTGTGCTGTATGTTAAGATAGGCTGCCCTATAAATAAACATACCAAATATGAACAATTTTAGCCGACTTGTAAAAATCGTTCAGGTGATTACAGAGATTGCATTAACATGGTTTATTGTTTATGATGAGAGATCCTATTTATCCAATATAGCAGGAATGTCTTTAATACACAAAACTGTCACTTCTCTAAATGCTATCACAAATACTGGAATTCAGGTACAATTTTTGCTTTGAATCCATTTCTGTGCTGTCTGTACTGCTGTGAGAATTTTGGTAACCCATTTTAACCAAAATAAATATAAAAGTCAAATAAATAATTTCAGGGTAGCGACATACACATGTTGGAGCTAACCTGCACTCCACTCAAAGCTGTTTGTCTTAAAAAAGAAGAAACAGTAAATGCACAGTCTCTCTGTACCATCTCTGCTGTAAGGTCATGGCACACTGACCCAGAATTCTCCAAATACCAGCTTTCCAACAGTGGCAGCTGATTTTACATGTTCTCAGAACTAACAAACCAAATGAACCTAGAAGACCCTAGAATAGTATGAATGGGAGAACATTTTAGAACAGTGTGAATAGGAAGAGAACATTTTAGAACAATGTGAATAGGAGAACATTTTAGATCAGTGTGAATGGGTGGAGAACATTTTAGAACAGTGTGAATAGGAGGAGAACATTTTAGAACAGTGTGAATAGGAGGAGAACATTTTAGAACAGTGTGAATAGGAGAAGAACATTTTAGAACAGTGTGAATGGGCGGAGAACATTTTAGATCAATGTGAATAGGAGGAGAACATTTTAGAACAGTGTGAATGGGCGGAGAACATTTTGGAACAGTGTGAATAGGAGGAGAACATTTTAGAACAGTGTGAATGGGTGGAGAACATTTTAGATCAATGTGAATAGGAGGAGAACATTTTAGAACAGTGTGAATGGGCGGAGAACATTTTAGAACAGTGAATAGGAGGAGAACATTTTAGAACAGTGTGAATGGGCGGAGAACATTTTGGAACAGTGTGAATAGGAGGAGAACATTTTAGAACAGTGTGAATAGGAGGAGAACATTTTGGAACAGTGTGAATAGGAGGAGAACATTTTAGAACAGTGTGAATGGGCGGAGAACATTTTAGAACAGTGTGAATGGGCGGAGAACATTTTAGATCAATGTGAATAGGAGGAGAACATTTTAGAACA